>BMAO01026966.1:0-14530 GCA_019973975.1 Trichonephila clavata
CTTTTTTTTTAATTCTAATGACTGAGAAATAATTCAAATTAAAAAATTCAATTTGTTTATTCACCTTTGAAAAAATAAAGTTAAAACCATTGTTGAACCTCGAGCAATACCTACCAAATGAACTTTAGACGGAAATAATAATAAACATTCAAAATTATTCATTTTTACTTTTTTAATCTTGTTAGCCTATTAGAGCATTTTCATTGTTTAATGAATTTAACACTAATTTATATTTCTTTTTTTTTTTTTGAATTTTACTTTGAAACAACGTTTGAACATATTTTTTTTTCTAGCAATTTAATACTACTTTTGTACAATAGCACAAAACTCGAGATTCCTTTGTAATAAATGATTAATTAAACTAACTCATTTTTTATCTTTATCATCATATAGATTAAGTAATACTAAAAACAATTTCTAAAAGCTTGATCCATGGTTTCTGCGTGCCTAAACAAATTACAGCTTTGCACTGAGGCAACGTGGTTTTTTATGTGGCTTCCAGTTGACTTATTTGGGCAATCCAGTTCGTAATATAAGAACACCTCGGTAAAAAAATGAAGCTGCATTAAACAGTAAGCCGGGTCATTAAGTTAACAGTTTTTGAGTGATGAAATAAATGTGTGCAGAAAAAAAAAGGTGCAGGTAAGACCTTCTTCGTGAAAAAGCAAATAAAACAACAACTAAATTGCTGGTTGAATAAATTTTTCTTTTTTCTTTTTTTTACTTTTGCAACTTAATAACGGTAAGTTTGATAAATGAATTAAAATCACGAATCCCCCTACCGCGTAATTTTTACGCGATTAAAAAACATTTAACCGTTAAAAAAAAGGCAGTTTCGTTTCAGCACGCATCAGAACGCCAAGCAAACATTAAAAAACTGCATTTTTCACGTTAGTTCTTCGTTGGAAGTTAAATTTTTTTTCCCTCTTCGAATCAAGCTTAAATGCGATAAAATAGAAATTTAATTCGAATTTGCTCAAAAAAATTCTTTCTTGTTTTATAAAACCCCGCTTGTGCTTATATAAATTAATGCACCTTCTTTAGATTGCTTTAAGTTCTGCAGTACAAGGGGAGGTTGAAAATTTATTCCTAATAAGATCAAGAAGAGATAAAAAGAATCTAGAGTTGATTCTAAGCGAAAAAGAAATGAAAACATTCGTAATGTTTACATAATAAATACATTGTTTTTAAAAATTTTATCTCACAAAAATTACGTTATTTTTCTTAATTTACATAAACAATCCCTTTAAAATTAAAAACAAAAATTGTTAGTAAAACATCTGCTGTGTCCATATAAAAAACACTATAGTAGTAATATTTTGTAAAGTTTTAAAAGCACAAAATATTGAAAAAAAACTTTTATGAGAAATTTTGAAAACTATGCTCCTTTGCTCCTTTTTATAAAGGATGTTGTTAGCAAATGTTGGTAAACGTATTTACGTAATTAGTTTTATATTTATAACTAGCTAAGCTTTGGAGAATGTATATACTTAATTTGCTTAAAGTGTTCATTTGTTACACAAAAACATACACATTTTCTGAATTATTTGACTTTTTTTTAATATTAAGGCTGAAACGAAAGTATGCTAAGTTATTTTGTTTTAAAACTCAATTTATTGCTTGAATATTCAGTTTTATTCATCCTTTCTCGTCCCCCCCCCCCTGTGACTATAAAAACTTGCGTATTTTTGCTAACTGATCACATATTTCTATTTAAAATCCTTTAAAATGCTATTAAGAGTATAAAGGCCTACTGAGTGATAATAATGTCAGTTCTTTAGATAGCAATTTTTAATTTGAATTTGTTTAATTTGATTATTTTTATTTGTGTTTAAAAAAAAGGTTTATTAAAAATTATTGATTGCCTAGTTGTTGAATAGTCATTCGAGTTTTAACAATTTTAGATATATATATTTTTTAAATACTGTATATAAGTTTTTCATTTTGTGCTAATAACATGGAATCAAGAGACGAATGTGAAAATGGGTTCCTCCTCTTCGCTAAGTTATTTTGTAATTTCTTTTAAAAATCGAATTTATTATAATGCTAATGAAAAATTATGCAAAGAAACATTTTTGTTAAATTGGTTTTAATATGGTTTTACCTAAACTTTCAAAGCTAAACAAAATATCAATTGTTTATAGCATAATTTCTTTAAAAATTAAATATATTAGTACAGTATAATTTTTTCAGATATTTTTTTAACTTTCTAGAGAAGAAATTCATTGCAAATGAATTTTATATTATTCTAAGTAAAATACTTATTGAATTGTAATTACTTTATGATTTACTAGAACTCTAAGCATATTTCCTTCTATGTGATTGTTATATATATTTCACTTTAATTAATTATATATATATATATATAGTGAAATTATTTTTAAGCTCCTCCTCGTTGGACTACAGAACCTCCTCATACAGAAGCAGTCTTAGGTTCTGATGTTATTTTGAACTGCGTAGCAGATGGCTTTCCGAAACCTCAGATTCAATGGAAGAGAGCAGAAGGTAAGTTTTAATTTAAATGCATATAAATCGGATGTATGATATTTTAATTCCTTAATTTCTTTTTAATGTATAGTAAAATTTTCTTTTATTCTCGATTAACGCGTATGCATTACATCAATAAGCCTTACTCTATCAAATTTAATGTTATGCTTCCACTTTTTTTTCCCAATGTGTGTTTGAGAGTTATAAGAAAGTAAGAACTTTGAAAGAAAGTGATAGATTCACAGAGTAATAAATAATTTGATACTTTATTTGATTACAGTTAGAAGGGGACCGTGGGTAGCCTAGTGGCTAGAGCATTGGTCTCCAGACCGGAAGACCTGGGTTCGATACCCGATGCCACCAAATGCCCGCCAAGTATATACGGAGAACGTGCTTGTTAAATCAGTAGGTCCGAATGGTACGCCATCTATCGTGTTGTACCGAGCAAAATCGCACTGTCACCTTCATGGGGGCTCAAAAGCTTAGGCTAACGACAGGCGTAAAATTCTAGACCTTAGCCGCGATGAATTTCGTGGACCTTGATCTGATGTTACTGTCGATCAGGTGGCATAAGCAGCAACAACAACAACACAGTTAGAAGGATTATTTCGCAAATAATCGAAATATTCATTCATATTTTATAGCACTTATCACCAGTGGCGTAACGGAGAATATTTGGGCCCCCTGAAAACTCAGATTTTAAGCCCTCAATAAGATTTTAGAAAGGTTAGGCGGCAGTCAGGCTTTAGGGCTCCTAAAGCCTGGGCCCGCATGCGATGGTGGGGTGTACTTTAGGCTGTACTGTTTACCACTAAGATCACAAATGCTTTTAAAAAAATTTTAAAATTAGATTATTTCTGAATCATTTCATTTTGGTATCTGAAGTATTCCGAGAAGTTTACAGTAACATTATACAATTGTAAAAAAAAATGTTTTCAGGTAGTTTTATAATAATTGTAATTTGTTAACTTGTTTTAAAATTCAAAAATGCAATTTACGCAAAATTATTTTTTAAAAATTTTTTAATGTAAAAAAACAGCTATTTTTATTTAAATGTAATGACAAGCACATAGTAAATTTATTTATAACCTGATGCATAAATAAAACACCTAAAAAATTTTTCCAATTTATCTTTACATAAGCATTATGCTTACATGTGTTTCATGAAACATTTCTAGATTCATATTAATGTTACCTCTAAAGTGCAGAAGTTCGGTTTTCTGTAAAACACGGGTGAGCAGATTTTTGAGGGATGGGCTACTTTTTATTTTTTAAGGTGTCACGGTCCACCCAGTAACGTAGGTGTAGTGAGCTAAAATAAAGTCTACAATACATTTGGACCTGCATTTTAAGAGTTTCTATATTGCAAATTTCTCTATTTAGCGAACTTTTACCTGTAACCAAAAACATTTTACGATTTTCTTAGTAAAATAATCTCCAATACCAAATCTATTTAAAGAAATTTTCTCTTGTGATTCGATTTTTTTCCCGCCGTATATTTAAAATATTTCAGGACATTCATATGATGAAATGATTATCAGGTTTTAGTGAAGGTGGTTACCTTAAAATGTAATGATGGTCTTCCAGTCGATCACGATCGACTTAATGCCCACCTGGCTGTAAAATATATGTTGATTAATTAAGCAGATTCGTCAAAATGTACAAAATTGCCTAATTTATCATATTTGCCTATTGATAAAAATTAAATGGGATCTTCTCTCACATGCGGCAAAGATTTTATACATTTAAATGAATATTCAGACGAACAATTCAGTGATAATAAAGATTGAAAATTATTGTTATTATTAGAAATTGCTATAATTATAAAAACATGTTTTAATGATAAATTATTTTTACCATAAAGATATAAGCAATTTCATTCAATGGTCAGAAAATTGTAAGTAAAGTGTACTGATAAAATCTTCCGTAAAATCTGGCGTAAATCACTCACTTATAAAACAGAAAATTAGATCGAAATTTAGAGGTGAGCGTTATACGCCGAGAATGAAAAGGATAGCTTTAAAAATGAAAAAAAAAGAAGATGAGCATAGTAAAATAAGACTTCTACAAGTACCGAAATAATGTGTATTTAAAAGAAATGTTATATCTTATGCACAGATAACTTATCCACAAGGTTTTAGTTCTAAAAGTATACTATATATATTTTCAAAAGCCTGAGATAATACATTGAATAAATGACTTCAAGACATTAGAGCATCGCTCGCACATTCCAGGTTACTTTGTAAAAAAGGGAGTACGCGATATACGCGAACACTTCTTAAAATTAAAAAAATCCAGCTTAAAAATATAGGTACGCTTTATATACTGGTGCTTGTTATACGCCGGATTTTACGGTATATACATTGGAAATATAATTGTATTTATCTTTTTAAATATCTAATTGATGAAGTTGACAGAATCAGATCAATAAATGAAGCAGTAGACAAAGTTAACAGCTTAAAATTATTCTTACATTTAAGGGAAGGAATTTTTCAAAAAATAAAATGTAATACACAATTATATGTTTATTTCTCCAATCTAAAGACTTATGAATAATTAATTCAGGCAAAGTAGTCTTTGGTAGCAAATGTGATAAACTTTGAATTATAGAGCAATTGATTTTACGATTGATTTGCAGTAACATTTTCTGAAATTCGATCCCAGACCATGGGGTCGCTTTATTGATATTTGGCGTAAAACTATTTCTACAGTAGAGAGAGGGGCATCCTCTTCCATTAAAAATAAATATTTGCACATGCAACATTTAAATATTACATTTATAATTGTTTATAATACCTATTGAAGTACCACAGTTATAAAACCTGTTTGAAATTTTATTAAACTCAAACGCTTTAATGACTCAGAATGGGTCAATGTGGTCATCACTTTGATAAAGTGCGGAAAATTTTTATTCTGCAGATGATTTTGTATTGTATCAAGGCAAATCAAGTAATCTGCATATTAACTAGTCATGCACCCATTAATAGATTTCGTCTTTATAAGCAACATAATTAGTATACTCGTTATATACTTAAAGTAAAGTAAATCTATATTATTGAAACACAATTTATGACTTTTAAGGATGTTCTTTTACTTACAGATACTTTACAAAGTGACTACAATACTCTTCTAACAGATGCTCACATTCATACATTACTTAATGGCTCTTTATCCATTCGTAATGTGGAAAAAACTGATGAAGGTTTTTACATGTGCCAAGCAACCAATGGTATTGGATCTGGAATCAGTACTGTCATTTCTTTAAATGTGCGAGGTAAGATGTTAAAACTTATAAAATATGTACTATATGTTTTAATTCGTTTGCAATCGCACTATTAAATTCATTTTGATGTAAAAATCCTTTCATGTGCTTACAGTTTTTTTTTAAGTAAGTTAATACAAATAAATATACATTTAACATATTCTCATCAAATTATTTTCTGAAAACAATAGAACATTTTTATTGATTTAATGCTGAAATTTGACTCTTAATATTATTTGTGTTAATGATTTTAAGAACTGAACTCAGTGGCGTAACAGCCCATGAGGGCCAAGGCCTACTGTAACTATATAAGTTCACGTGACCTTTGGCTCTGGGGTGTATGTGCAGATGTTTCGGACAAGTAGTCAGACTGAAGCTCGATACACTACCACAATAATTTTAAAAATTAAGGCTAAATATTTAAATTGAGTCCGTGAAAAACCTAAATCCAAAGAATTTAATTTTCATATTTAAAAATTAATTCTGAAATGAATTTCCATCCAAATAAAGTCAAATTTATATACATACTTTTTCAAATAAAATTGTCAAACAATATACGTTGAATACATTTTTGGAGGTAACAGAAGAATGAAATTATGGACTTATATCTACATTATTTATATAAAACTGTGCAATTTTATTGAATTGATTTTGAAAATAATTAGAAAAGGAGTAACATTTTGAATAAATACAAAATAATAAGCTGTTGAAAGAAACTGAACTATTTATTCCTTTAATTAACAGAACGAATCTTTTTATAGTTGGTCAGAAGGTGATTTTTTTTTTTTTACTTAGAACTTATTTTTCGAATGACGTTCTTGTTCTTGGATATCCATCAATGTTTTTGAATGCATTCGTGTCACTATAACTTCTACGAAGGTATAATACTTAAAGGAAATGTTCTGAAGATGTGCTCTGGCATGAAAGAAAAGTACGGCTTGTGCTTGTTGGCTATATTTCAAAGTGACTCCTTCCTTCTACTTTGAATGGAACTGAAAATTTACTGCTCTTGTTAGCATTGAAGCTATTCAGAGACTTACTGGGATACGAAGCTAAGATCCTCTGAGTTGGTCAACATCTATGATCTGTCGGCCACTACGACTTTTCTGGAATGTTATCCTAGGTTCCTCAGAAAATATTGTTCATCTTGAAAAGCGCAAATATCCTTCGTATTTTGTCAGACCCTTTTTTTGAAGATTTTGACTATTTGTCTCTCCTCTCTCTCTTGTGTGTGTGTGTGTGTGTGTGTGTGTGTGTGTGTGTGTGTGTGTGTGTGTGTGTGTGTGTGTGTGTGTGTGTGTGTGGTGTGTGTGTGTGTGTGTGTGTGTGTGTGTGTGTGTGTATACACTTTACGGATGTCTAAATAATTAGTATTACTTTATTTGGTAATATAATTAGTATCTAAACTTAAACCTAACAAAAATGCATATAACGTATTTTAAATGTTAACGAAGGATTAAAATGATCAGATTGTTTGTCACATAAACAAAATACAAAGTGGCAACACGAGGGTTATTGGCGATTTACCTTGTAATTTTGAACCACGATTCAGTGCCAAGAACAACACCCTGAGACAACTCCCCATTCTCCAAATGCCCACGCCATATCAGTGAGAAGATTTTGAGCTTCGACAGGTTTAGTGTACACCAGTCTCCATTAAAAGCGTGTCTTAAGTGGCAACGAGACTCGAACAAAAGGCTCTATAGAATAAATGCTGGTTAAGATTTCGTAAGCACTTGGCTACAGCGGTCAAATTAAAATGATTTGATAAAGAGCTTTAATAATTTTTTGAATGACTACGTACTTATTTTCGAAGATGCTCACAGCTTTTTTTGTCTTTTAACTTCCGTAAATGCAAATGTTTGAATGAATTAAATTTCAAACTAAAAAGAAAAATTTCTTTTCATAAGCTTTCTACATTTTTATCACTAATAAAAAGAAATGTTATTCTTTAATAAGATTTTTCAAAAATAATACAGTACATTATTTATATACAAGTCTTTTATTCATGAGCAATAAAATATTTTGCCCATGGTGTACAGCTAATTATGTTACCTTTAAAAACTGTATGCTTATGTTACTCTAAATAAGCATTCTTTTATCCAAAATCTATTTAAGTTTTAAGACTTCAGATTATTTAGGAGCTTTAAATTACAGCAAAATATAAACATTCACAAAATTTAAGAAAGTTATATAACTTTCATTTTACAGTCAAATAACTCAGAAAATATTAACTAGCTTCTAACTCGATATCTTAATATTTATGATGACAAAACTTTTGATATTAATTGATTAAAACTCTTTAAAACCATACGTATTCATGGTTTGATATAAATTGCTGGCGCTTTAAATAACCTTTTAACAAATATATTTTTTAATATTTTAACAAGTCTCTTATGATTTGTTTCTATCTGTATAATACACGTAGCTAAATTCCAAAACTATATTCGAGTTCCATTATGGACAAGAATATGACTTTTCATGAATAAATCAAAAATCATACAAACTTAGCCAGACTATTCGAAATATATGTAGAATTAAAGATTTCTAACTCTTACATTCTCCAACTTCACCATGAATAAAGTAGCAACCATAGTGAGCTGTTTTTAGAATTCCAAATTTTGTTATAAATTATTAATATTTGCTGAGTGTGATTCTCTTTAAAATACTTGGATGATTCTCAGGATATGTAACTGTTATGCGCGTTCACGCTGTATAAATTCTTTTAAATGAAATAATCCTTAATATTCTGCAAAATATACCAACTGTCCCACAGTTATTTTCCAATAAATTAGAAATGAAGAAAATGTAAATTAAAATTAAATTCTCCTGTAGAGTCCTCTTAAACAATTAACAGAAATTAATCATACATAAAAATGTCTTATACATAATGTGTATCAGTTTTAAAGCTTTTGAATATAATTTCTTCGTCCATCTGGCAGGATCTGTTCCTTTATTGACTTCCATATTTAAAATTTTTCTAAAAGATAATCTTTAATGCGATTACGTTGAAATCCTTACAAAACTACTTATATGAAGAATGCTAAGAAATATTTCTGAAATCAAATTCTCTCTGTTTTAAAATTCTGAACCTACAACAAAATTATAAAAATGATTTTTTTTTACTAAATTTATAACACAAATGTATTGCAATATAAATTCAATACTTTTCTTTGAATCAGAAAGATTAATCAATTGGAATATTAAAACAAGTTCGTTAAATAAATATATAAATTATTTGTAATAACAATCATGGTGCTGTTTATAAAGCTATTAATAAATAGGATTTTTATTAATAAACAATGTAGATAATTGAAACTGAAATCAATATTAATCTAAAATGTGGATGATTATCTGGTGATCAATTTAATCTACAAAAGGAACATGATAATTTTTACAGGGTAAAAATAACAGCCTATTCTTGCTTGAGGATAAATTTAAAAAATGATTTTTTTTTCAAAAAGTATATGTACTAAATTCTGATTCATTTGTATTTAGCATATTTAATTAAAGAATTAAACCAAATTACGTAGATTTTATTTCAGTGTTTGACATACTTCTCATTCAATTGAATTGAGTTCTAAATAATTTAACTATCGATTTCTTGACGTTTCAATTTCTTTAAAGACTCTTTGATCTGAATCGAGGTTCATGGTATATAAAATATTTGTAGTCGATAATTTAAATAGCAAAATGCACTATACAAAACTCTGAAGAACTATTCTGCTTATACATGAATTGTAAAAAGTAAAGGAATATAATTTATAAATTCGTAGAATTTGTTTTGCTTATTTTTTTTACTTAGATTAAAACAGAAAAGGGATACTGAATATTACATTTAATGATTCATTGAAGGCTTAGTAGAAAATAATATCAAGTTAATTAAAAGGAATAACAAAAGTCTCAAAGTAAAGAAAAGAAAATATGCAGGGATTTTATTTTTAAGGTAATTATTGATTAATGATTTATGTATATAATGTGTGAGATTTACTTCTAGGTAAACAGGTTTGACATACACTACTTTGAAAGAAATATATTTTTATAAAATTAAAGCTGCATAAATAAGACTAGCCACGACTTAATTATAAAATCAAAAAAATGAATTGTGAGGGGAAAAAATTACATTGGTTAACAAACAGCACAGCACTTCTTCGCGACGTATTTTTCATTTAACGAGAATAATTCAATTAGTTTTAATTGAATCTACGACATGGTTCAGAAAAGAAGTTTTGAATGGTATTTTATCAATGTCTAAGGGAATAAAAGTAAATCAGCTCACTTTTCAAGCACATAAAAAATGTTAGCTCAAAACAAAGGAATGAACAGGAATTAATTATTTTAGTAAAAGTGTGCTTTTATCTTCAGTCCCAGCCCACTTTAAAGAAGAATTTATGGCAGAAACCGTCCGCAGAGGAGAAAAGGTGGTTGTCAAGTGCCAAGCCTTTGGTGACAGGCCCATCACAATCACTTGGAAAAAAGATGGCCAACTACTAGATAAGCAAGCAGAGAAGAAGTTAGTTTTTTATTATTATTTTCCTTTAAATGTTGTGTTTTTATGAATTATGCTCCGGTCATTTTTAAAAAAATTACTGCAGTGTGAAATATTAGTCTCCTTTATTATCTTTTCACACATTCTAGAATCTTCTCAGTGTAAACATTAGTTTTCTTACTATCACTAATAATCCATCCATATAAAAAGTAGAATAAAAGCACCGAATCATACAATAAACTAGAGATTTTTGTTTGTTAAGGGTCTCAGGGGTGTTAATTTTGTATCGAGGGGTGAAAATATAAACACTTTTCAAACAGGTATAATTCTTTTAAATTTGAGTTAAATAATTCGAACCTCTTACACCTTATTTACAAAGAAATATGATTTCAAAAAAGTACAAAATGTTTGAAATATAATCATAATTTTAAAAATTATAAATATATGCAAATAAGAAATAATTTCGAAATAAATATTTTGCTTTACGCACGCTATTTTCTAAACTAGTAGCCTTTCATGTATAAAACTTAATATAATTACAAAATGTATCATACTTTTAAACCCTAGTAATTTAAGAATAATATATCTTTTGTATTTCAAAATATTTGAAAAATAATAAAAAAATTTTAAAAAATTTTGAAACTATAATTTTGTATTTAAAAATATAATTTATTATTCTATTTATTTAAAAATACTACGCTGTATTAAGGATACATTTAACTTTTTAAATCAACTTATTACTAGTAATTAAAGCTACTACTTTAGAAAATAGTATGCTCAACGTAAAACTTAATTAATATTTCTTATTGAAATATTTCTTATTTTCATATGCTTATAATTTTTAAAACTATGGTTATATATTTTAAACATTTTACTTTTTTTGAAGCCCCATTCCTTTATAAATAAAGTGTAAGAGATTTGAATTATTTAATTTTAATTTCAAAGAGTTACATGCACTTGAATATTGTTTATATTTTCAGCCCTCAGAGAAAGTTAACACCCCTGAGACCCCTTAAATATTACTTTCTTAAATTTGTGATTTTAAAAATTATTCATTAAGAACTTATTATTTATAACAATTATTAATTATCTTTATTGAAATATTTGTCACAACTACAATTCTTAACACTAAAATTTAGTATATACCTATATTGCCCAAAAATAATCTCTCTCAAAATGACTTCATTGAGAGAGAATAACTAATAGGTAAAAAAATTGGTTCAAAATTAGTTTTTAATATTTTTTATATTATTTGCAGTCATATAACAAGTTATTAGCAAATATTGACAATAAGAAAAATTACTTCACTTGGAAAAAATATATTCTAAAAAATTCTAAGAAATGGTGTCATTATATACGTCATTGTTTTTCTAATTCAAATTAAAAAGCAGTCAAAATGATTTCCTTGGGCAATTGTTAATATCATTCTGATAGATGTGCATGTTCATATTTACATTTTCTCTCATATTTTAGATCTTACTGTCGGCTAAAGGGATTGCAGTTGATCGCATTTTATGTTTAGGACTTTTATACTTAAAATGTACTAAATTCATGTTTTCCTCATCTAAATACAATGCTGACAACGAAATTAACCCAAAATTACTTCAGGCCGAAAAAATCGAAGTCGGATTTTAAGGATTAGGAATAATTAAAGATAATATATATAAAAAAATATATATATAATTTATAAAAATATCACAAAAAAAATTCTAACTTTAATTACAGTGATGCAGTACCGTATAAATATGCAAAAATTTAATGGAAATTCTTCCAGTTATCTTTTAAATTTATATGTTGCAGGTAAAATAAAAACTAGTTAGTAAATTTATAAAGCAATGTTAGCTTTAATATAACCCAATTTTTTCGCTCTGGAAGCAAGAATTTTTTTTTCTATTATAAATGATGTTCATCTAACTATTATTTAATAATATTTCTCACAAGCTATCAATTTCTAAAATGGATGAATCATAAATAATTAATATAATTTTAGAAGGTGACTAATTTTATAAATATAGATTCCTTATCTTGTTAAATGAAGTTTTAAAAATATTGAAAACGAGAAGTGCTTATAATTATATAGAATCAACATCAATCTTACAATAAATTATTAATTCCACGTTGCGAAAGACGATCATTCCGATTTTCTTGGCATGGAATCATTGCAGTCTACTGCCTTTTTACAAAGCCGCACTATTTAAATAGAGATTCATTTGTTTCAAAATCATTCGGAAAGGCTGAGATTTTTCTTTTTGTTTTTAAAAGAACATAATTATTTGCTTAAATTCCTCATTTAATTTATGTGGATTTTTTTTTAACTTTTTATTTTATTTTAGTTATTTATAATTTTAATAAATTTAAGCATTTTATGAAATACTTTTAATAAGTTTGAAGGGAAAAAAGAAATATATGCTTATTACTTTATTTTTCAAATTCCATCATCAATAATTTGTTACCCGACTTTTACTTAAAATGAGATAGGTTGATCTTTTGTGTAAGGGACGTGACATAAATATGTTTTTATATGTGAGTAATAATTATGAGTGAATATGCAATTATAAATATATACAAATGCTCATTCGTAAATTTAGAAATATTGTTCATAAATCAATAATAAGTATTTTGACAAAAAAATAAAAGTAAGAATCATGAAAAAATATTAGTCTTGTTAAACTGTAACTTTTGTGTATAATGAGTATTACATGTTTTCTTTAAAAACTAGTTTATTTTTAAAAAAGTTTACAGCTCTTTTAACTAAAATGTATTAGTCTACAAAATTAATAAACGTAATTTCATGAGCACTTTGTGTTCCCGATGTACTTTATAATATTTATATAAAATATGCGATTATAGAACTTAAACTGCGTGACTAAACATTTTTCTTCATACAAAGCTTTTAGAATAAATTTTTGACGCTTATTATTAAAAATTGAACTGAATCTACCTTCATTTTAAAATTGAAATTGGTATATAATAACTACTTGTTGTATCTCTAATTATATTAGAAATTTTGGAGGTGAAGTGTATTATTTGCATAAGTAAATTTTCAAACAATATAAAAGTAAATAAATAAATAAAAACTAAAAGCAGAATAAAGTTGTCAAATCAGGCACATAAGAAGTATAATCTCTAAGCATAACTATTTTTATTTATTTACGCAGCTTATACTCAAAATTTATGTACGATTATGGTGAAGAAGTAAGATAACTCAGGCGTAATTCCATTAGTAAGAGAAAAAACAACCTATTGAATTCATATTTTATATAAAAGCACAAAACTTATTAATATTTTAAGACTGTTATACACATTTTGAATTAAACAAGTTTAAATGAAATGTCCTGGACCTTAGGTTGACACCGTCAGATAGGTGGTATTAGCAACAACAACAGAAACTATAAATGAAACAATTCAAAAGTATCAAAAACAATAATTATTGTTTTAACTTAATTTTCATTAATTTATAAATAATCGAATTTTTCCATTGGATAAATATATTTTAAAATAATGTACTCAAATATTGTCAATTCAAAATTATGCTTCTTCGCTCTGAAACATATCTCACGTTGCTAAATAATCTTGCAATGCCTAAGAAAATGAAGAAATGTTATTCATTTTTCGTACGCATAAATTAAATATTCTAAAATTGCTAAGAAAAGCCACTTATTTGAATTTTTTTCAATATTTACCTTAAACTTACTTTACTTTTAGAAAAAATAAATCGTTTACTCTTAGAAAATTATTTTGGCATTAAAATTATCTCTCAAACCTTATTGTTTCAAGGCATGACATAAACGATTAAGTGTCCTTCGATTCTGTCTATTTATTTTATAAATCTTAAGTGTGTACGTAATTCTTCCTTGTTCAGTTTCCTTTAATGTCAGGCACATTGTGGCGTGTTATTGCTCCCTTGAGTATCATTTATTTCACTATCAGTGTTTTCAAGCTCTTTCTCAAGATTGCTCTTAATCATTTCCATATAAAACTAAAAGCCTTCTGAGACAAAACCGAATTTTCATTGTTCTTTTAGCTTTTATAAATAATGTATATAATTGATAATAATGTATAAAGTCATGGAAAAATTTATTGTTGTTTCAGAATCATTATGATTTCATTGCTCTTTTTTTAAAGTATTTGCCTTCATTCTTAATTTGATGTTTACATGAATTAATATTCAGTTAGGTTTTTATATAATTTATAAAACATTTTAAAATTTCTTTTGTTGACAAAACTCATATAAAGGTAACATTTATTATACTTTTTAGAATCGAAAATATAAAAGTTTTAACTATGCCCAA
>BMAO01026967.1:0-39296 GCA_019973975.1 Trichonephila clavata
GATCAAATAATGGCCTTGGTGTAGGTCTTAGGCCAAGGGAATTTAAAACAACATAACCTTTTTGAAAAAAAAAAACATATCGATATCTTTTCAATTACAAACAACATTAATCCATATTTTTTAAATTAACATGCTCTCCACTGTTGAAAATATTATTTCTATTATTTTAAGCTTTGTATCTACTATATTGTACTTAAAATATATAAAAGCAATAAATATATAAAATATATTTAAGAAAACACATAGATCAAGATGTATCAGGTAAGATGTTATATATATATATATATATATATATATATATATATATATAGATATATATATATACCAACACACACACATCTTACAGGTTTCGATAATTACAATTAATCATTTTATAGTTGCTAAATTTAAGCGAGTTACCTTAAGTCTGTCAAATGTAAATAACTCTTCCATATTTTATTTTATTATTTTAACATGACTTTTTTTAATGGAGAGGTGATTGCGATTACATAATATACATTTAAGTGTTCAAATCACGTTCTTTTAAAGCGTTTCTTTTCGTATAAATAAAAATTTTATGCTAAATTTGGAAGAAATTATAGATATTAGCTATATATTAACTTGAAAAACAATGAATCTTGTTTGGCAGATATTCCGTTAAAGTGCAATTCACGAAAATTTAGTGTAGCGAGTAGATCTCCCATCCACTCCCTGAATTTAATTTCCGTGACTGCAATGTTAATTTATAGACATTCTGAGGATACGTTTTAAATCTCTCTAATCTATGATATCAAGGCAGAAAAAGAAATCTGAATGTAGAGAAAAGGAAGCTTCCTTAATGCTCAATTTTCTCCGACAGAATGAATATTTTTGAACATTTTTTTTAATTCTGAATAAAATTCGAAATATTAAAATAGCTATATAATTATTTTTAATAGTAAACAAATAAAAAGTATAACATGACAAATTCCTCTCGTTTAGTCTTTTGTATACATTTTAATGTGAATGAAAGTGTAGCTTATGTGTATACAATTTTAAAATCTATAGAGTTACAGTGAAAGATGAGAAGGTAGATGGCCAATAGATAAAATCTTTAAAATGATAAAAGCTTAAGGCTATACATTAGCCTACGAATAGCAAAAAATACCGATTTTTTGTTTTTGCTTTTTCGTTTTCTTTGGTTTTTATAATTAGTATTCATTAAAATACATTTAACGCGAAAACACTTAAGAGGAAATATTGGTTAACACGAAATAATTTAACGATCCCGACGAACTACTATGTATTTTCATGCATTTACTTTTTTTTAAACAAGAAACGAAAATCGCTTAACACGAAAAGATTCCTTTCTGGGAATCAACAAAATGCGGAAAACACCAGCTGCTCAAGCGAGGTTTATGAGGGTGCTTGAAAAAATTTCTGAATTGTTGGCATATCCTTCTGTTTCATCGGAAGAATTTGTTGAAGAAGATGATGATAAAAGCGTGTGCAGCCCCAGTTACGGCAGATAAAGACATTTTGGAGTTTGTTCAAAGCTCAAAAAATATCATTGATACAGATTCCGACCACGAAAATGAAATGACTGTGAAATCCCTGTTCCATATCACCAAAATGAGGAACATCATGAAAAGTATGTGCACAGTTATTTAGACGTGAATATTTCATTGGTGAAATGAATAATAAAATGGACATCATCGGAAAATTTTTACACAATTCGATGCTAAAAAAAAAAGAATGCAAAGAAAACTATCAGATCATTTCCAAAAATTCAATAAAAGTTTTGTTTCTAAAAACTTGTACATTTTGTATTAAATTTCACTAAGTTCTAGTGAATCTTTTTGTTTCATTGATTCTTATGAACACATGCTTAAATATACATATCTATGTAAATAAAATGTACTTTAATAATTTTGTTGAATGTATATTTTATTGTAGTATTCTTTAACGCGAAATTCTTTAGCATGGAAAAATATTTCAGTCCCTTCGGTTTCGTATAAAACGATTTTCTCTGTACTTCCATAAATAGTATACTTTTGTCTTAAGGGTTTTTGTTTAAAACAAATGAAAAGAAAAAATCCCTTATTAATAATACTTGATAGATTTAACATTTTTATTTTTAATTATTGAAACTGCTTAGATATTTTATTTATGTGCACAAGCATATACTGTGCAATACAATGTAATAAGCATTTTTTTTTTCTTATTCACTTACTCTTTCTTTTCAGGAATTTTGACACATCATTTCGTAAACAGTGACTTTTATTATGAAAGAGCAGCTTCATAGATTCTTTTATCAGAAGCATATTTCCTCTACGAAAAGTAATCCAAGATTTCAGAGTATTTCCCATTCTTCAGTTATCAATTGGAAGAATTGTAACCATCTGTCTCAGTTATAAATGCATATAAAATTTTCTCATTATTATCTTACCTGAACAAACTACTAATCAGTTGGAATAACCCATCAAGTAGTGTAAAAGTCGTTGAAATCTGTTGGAAGATTTGTAATCACCTGTTTTATAAATAAATGCATTTGAAATCATCCTGTATATTTAATCTTGCTTGAACAAATCATCAAAACTGTATCTTAGTTATCATGATGCATATTTTGATTTAGACGCATTACTTGTGTGAGACATAACCTTTGAGAGCACACCTCCGTATTTCAATCAAGATACCAGAAAGTAAACACATCTATTGCTAAAAACTGTGGAATATTTTATAAATTTTGAATTTTCAAAAACCTTAAAAAGTCACATCTCATTTCCTGATTCGTCATTGAAAAAAAGAGTGCTATTAATCAAAGAAAAAGTGTAAAATCATCAGAGTGTTATGCAAGACTCAGTGCTAGAAGGAACTATGACTACGGTACTCCAGAGACTATTTAAACCTCGCCAAAATGTGCTGAAGTAACGTACACTCTCTCTGAGGTAGCTGACCACTGTAGTCGAAACGATTGTTGGATTATCGTTGAAGATTATGTCTATGATGTCACATCTTTCATTGATTCGGTGAGAGCAAAATTTATGTTTATTTATCTTTTGTTCAAGTTTTAAATGTTATATACTTTCACTATAATTTTTTTTGTATGTTCACTATAAATTTTTTTGCTATTGTTAAAAATTTTCTTCTTTATTGTATTTTGTGAATATTTAAAACTGTTGCTGTTGTTGCTTATGCCACCTGATTGGCAGTAACATCAGATCAAGGTCCCGAAATTCATCGCGACAAAGGGCGAGAATTTTGCGCCTGTCGTTAGCCTAAGCTTCTGAGCCCCATGAAGGTGACAGTGCGATTTTGCTCGTACAACACGATAGATGGCGACACCATTTGGACCCACAGATCTAACGTGCACGTTCTCCGTATATACTCGGTGGGCATTTAGTGGCATCGGGCATCGAACCCAGACCTTCCGGTCTGGAGTCCAATGCTCTACCAATAGGCTACCCGCGGCCATATATTTAAAACTGAATATAATGATCAAAATATTAAATGAAAATGTATCTGAAGTTTTATCAATATATGTTAATAAATTAACAAAAATATAATTTTTCATGTAAGTTTTACAAACTTATAATTATTTGTTCTGCTAAAAGACATATTTAATTTTTCAGTGAAGAAATCACAGAATTGTAAATAAAATTTAAAAATATATCTTTGCATTTTGTTTTTATGTATTTACGATTCCAAAATAATAAGGAATGCTGTCGAATATTTGAAAAATACCAATACATTAGCATTAATTGAAAAATTCGACATACATAATGAGTTCTAAAATTTGAACATGTGTAAAATTATATTTTTTGCCCCTTACGTGTTAAACCGTCGACTAGTTTAGCCTAGCCAAAAGGCATCACCAAATCAAAAAATGTCGCCGTCGTCTCCGCACATGCTCCCTTCGTATTAGTCCAGCGACCAAAGAATTGACGAATATTTAGAAGAAATGTACTATATATGTGCATATTTAAAAAACTGTACTTAAATGAAACATACACTTGAAGTAAATAAATGATCTAATCACACAACTACAATATTTAGGTAGCTAATACGCTGTGATTGCATTCAAAATCGCAACAAATTAGTCTTTTTGTGTAGACATTGCCTCATAAAGTCGCATAAGTACGGATTTGAATTACCTAAATGTACAGAACTATTCGCCGTGTTTTTCATTTCACTGAACCCCGTTGTCTTTCGAGTACTAATGTATTAGATCGTATTTTTTTAAATACTCCTCTACATTCTTTTCCATGGAAATAGATCTTAAATTTAACCATTTTTCACATCAAAATAAGGAAAGAATAATGTTACAAATTATGAATAGTCTTATTTATTTTGAGCAGGCGCTAGCAAAATTATTGCATTTGAATATGCGAGGGAATGGTTTTCCACTACTGGCTGTAAACCATTATATTTGGCGAAGTTTTTGCGATTTATAAAATTAGTCTTCAGTATGGTACTGAAAAATACCTATTTTTCCATATTTTAGATTAATAATACTTTAAATACGTTTTGATACTAAAATAAACTGAATTGTATAAAACAAGTATTTTGATGATGTTAATCATTTAATTAACAACAAAAAAATCGATTTAAATAAAAACGAGTCTTACAGTAGTCGCATATGATGTGTAACATCTGACTTGTTATCATGGTAAATGCGCAATAGTGATTTTAATCCTGAAAGAAATGAATCGGTTATGACTGGAAATAATTTTCTATCGAATAATTACATCTTTAATGAAAATTTTATTTAACTAACACAAGCAGTAATGCAGTTTTTATCAAAAATATTTATTATTGTTCAATTTGGGGAAGAGTGGAGACAATAGATTTATGAAAACTAAAGTATGACACATATACTTGTGATTTCAAAGTATTTGAAAATTGTTGAAAAACGGCGTCAATAACAGTACCACTGTTAGTTTTCGAAACATTTCGATTAGTGTTCATTTTGAGCTTGAATTCATCTTTCAGAAAAGCTATGAGCGGCTCAGCTTCTGGCAAACTGAAGTTAACGTTAAAATCATCACTCAAAATCAAGGGAAGCGAGTGATAGTTTTTTTTAAAAAAGAGCAGAACCACCATCGGTATACGGTAAAAGTACAAAATGCAGGAAATCTTTAATTTTTTTAACTGTTTGATTCGGAGAAATGTATGCGACCACCAAAATCAGGTATACCAACTTGCTGGTATGTGCGGTAGGCGGGCGTCTTAATTGCTACTACAGTTGGACCCCCAGACGAGGGTAGCGAAGAGACACCGTCAAGCGCATGCTTAAAATTAGAAATATTAGAGAAAATTTTAAAAAATACCCGTTTACTTAATTAGTTAGTTTTTTTTTAATCGAGAAATCTTTTTTAATCACAATTAAAAATATTATATTGACAGTGACAGGAATTATCCTCAAAGTATGAAAATGATAAGCACTTAAATATTTATTCAAATAATTTCATGTTACTTACTCCTATTTTTTTTAAGAATGATGAGCTTTGTCTGACGCTTAACAGGAAATATAATTGTTAATATATAGTTTACACATATATAAATATATTCACAGATTTCACACACAACGAGCCCTCTTTGAGAATTGAGCGTAAGAATCACAAATTTATTCTGGAGGAAGTCTAATAAGACTTGCTGGTATGTGCGGTAGGCGGGAGTCTTAATTGCTACTACAGTTGGACCCCAGACGAGGCTAGCGAAGAGACACCCCCAAGGCGCTGAATTGGTCAAATCAAACAGCGCGCGCTCCCCCCGACTTCCTGTAACGCATTTCCGTCCCTTTTCACGAAATCACTCCAACAAATATCCAGCAACCGAGAGTAAAGATGTTAAACATCAATAACTTTTTATGGATTACATGGGGCTTTTAAGCCAAAAATGGCGTGGTTTTTTTAAAATTTTTTTAAAAACGTTTTTCGTTTATTAAAGCATAAAATAGTGATTTATAAATCAACCTTCCTACTATCAATTATACAAGCATCGTTTGTTCTTGTAAACTTCAGTTTTATTTACTTCCCCGATATTGATCCAATTCAACTATTGAACCGAATAAACACGCAAACTAGAATCGCTTCGCGGATGATGCTAAAACTTTCGTTGTTTTTTTAGCACCCCGGAGGATACGATGTTTTGATGGAACTTGCTGGAAGAGATGCAACAGTTGCTTTCTACGGCGCAGGACATCATCCAAACACCAAAGATCTTCTGAAGCCATTCTTGATCGGCTCTTTAGCCCAAGTGAGTTTTATTCTTTCAGTAATGTTGAAAAAGTCATATGAATTTTACTTCTTCCAAAAGTAGTTTAAGTTAAGTAAATTTTAAGAAAATTATCTTATATAGACTTTTGTGCTAAGAAATTAACAAATGATTAGATAGAATTATTAAAGCGAACAAAAATATAGTTCAAACACTGAAAGTCATAATTATGTTTCTGTTGAATCGGGGATAGGCGACAGTAGCTTAGCTACCAATGGGCTAGAATGTGCCCCGGGGCCCTCAAGCTCAGAGAGGCCGTCAGACCCTGACTATCAAACAAGCCAAACTTGCGGTAATTTCCTCCATTATAAAAGATTGCAACATAACTATAATCATGGAAACTCAGTTGAAGGTAATTTTGAACTTTAAGGGAATTAAAAGGGAATTCCCCTAAATTCTTTCCGTTGTTTGTTCAGTGTTGCGAACTTTACTTATTGAAAAGTTTATATTATTTTCATTTTTCTATAAACTGTTACTTGAAAGTCCCATGAAAAATCTTCCATACTTATTATTAGTAATTCCTTCCTAGTTACATTCTGTTTTTCTGTTATTACAATATGATTCATAGAAGGCTAGTTTTCTTTTTCAATATTTTACAATCTTCTCAAATCTGTAATAGATTGGTGTTAATTATAGTCCCCTCCCCTTATTATAATAATATTGTATTTTATTTTCTTGTCAATGTATATTTCTATGTATATCTTAGTGGATCATTTTGCAACTCTAAGCCCTCTGGTGGGTGAGTTTGACCCTCCCAAATAAATATCCAGGGTTTTCCCAACGACATTTTATAGCATGCCATTACGTTTCTGCTTCCTTTTAACGTCAGTAAGTACTCGAGAACATATGAAATGTATTGCATTAATTATAAAACTGAAAATAGTGATAAAAAAAGAAACCCAATGTTGCATTTAAGCGCAAACAATGCCAAGAAAGAGAAGATACCAAACAAAAATTATAGCTTTGTATATTTAAAATATTCATATATTTTTACCTTATAAAATCAAACCAAGATAGGGCCCTCATTTTTTTTAGCACCAGGGCATTTAGATACCTAGCTACACCACTGATATATGTAACTAAAGAACCATCACGCAGAGAAGCTGATTGATGCGCATTATAATGTCGAGACTCAAAGTCCGTATACTGGTGTGGTATGAAAGTTTGGGGAGTTGTGAAAGTCATTCGATTGAAGTTCAAAATTACGAAGTCAGTCGTGAATAGTTATCATATTGCTTCAGACTGCGGCATTAACAAACAATCGAGAGAAACATCACAGAGTCATTATTAGAGTTTTAAAAAATACTCCTGTAAAGCAAACTGAAAAAAATTGCAGAAGATTATGATAAATGGATTGTTGGTTTACGTCGCATTGGAGACAGCGCGAGAGCTATTCGCGACTTTCCTTCTGTTTTTGAACCCCCGACGCTCGAAGGTCAAGGGCAATATTTTAATAGCATTCTAATCTCCAAAATTTCCACACCTCAAGACCAGGACTTAATGCCTCAACATATTTAATGCGCATTGATTCTTCAATGGATTGTATATCTCAGTCAAAATAATCATACATTTTACAAAAGTAATCTAAGTTAGCGAAAAGAAAATTAGCTCTTAATTGAAAGAGGAAGGTTATAATGTGTACTGAGCAATCAGAGCAATGGTGGCATGGCAATAGCGGACAAATGACATTTCGTGGTCTGAGCGGACACTTCGAAACTCATCGTGGTTAGAACGGACACATTTTCCCCCATCTTAGAAGAGATTCGATTATCGAATTACAAGGATAGTACTATGTCTAAAATCTAATCAAAATGTCTAAAATCTTTTAAGTTTTGTAACTAGGTTGGATTAAATCCAATAGTAAATGATATTTTTGCATTTATTATAAAGGTCAGTAAAAAATTTATTAACTTGTATTTCTTTTTTTCCCCTTGTATCTTGTATGTTTTACTTCTTGTCTTTATTTTTACTTACATTAATGAAACTAATTAATTTTATGGCAATTGCACCTGTTCTTATATTTATTTGACTCTAAAATGCAGTTTTCCACAAAATTCCTGAGATTCGTTTCTACCCTTCGTTATATAGTTACCTACTATTAAATTTTAAATATTTCTGAAAGTTTTTATTTTTATTACATTTTGCTATGTTTAAAATGTATTCGCATAATTATCTTAACAATTTAATACACATAATTAAACTTGATTGGCAAAAATGTATTTATATCCTTGTAATTAGGTAATCGAATCTGTTTTGAGATGGGGAAAAATATGTCCGCTCTAACCACGAAATGTTATGTGTCCGCTCTAACCACGTCTGCTGTAGCCACGCAACCTGAACAAGTGTGTAATAAAGAATGTTAGCCCCCCCCCTGCATAGTCGGTATTAGGCCCTCAATCCGAATCATATAAATGATTGTAAAACCTTAACATCATGTAGGCTTTTGGCCCTCCGTGATGCGGTGATGTACATTACGCCACCGGATTAGAGTAATTTTATTGAAATATAAATAATGCATATGTGCGTGGCAATACTTGCAAACTCCGCCAAGGATTTGCAAGCATTTGGGGAACAAAGAAAACGTTCGTTAAAACATTAGATCCGAGGGAGGCACAGCATCTTGACTAGTGCTAGAAAGACTAGTTAAAAGAAAAATGCTATCTGAAACGGTTTGCAAGAACTTAACCTTATCTCTTTATTAAAAGCAGACAGCCATATCACTCCTTACGTTATCGGTGTTTCACATTGTGTCAGTTGGGCATTTTAATTTGTATCTACACCCTCTAGGTCAGGGGTGGTCAACTCGCAGCACGGTGGAGTTGTAACAGCGCACGCGAAAATTTACTAAAAAAATTTTTTTAAAACTTTTAAAAGATAACCTTTTTTGTTAAAAATCGAAAGATTAAAAATTTTGAAAATATAAGAAATCATTTTTTACAAATTTATTGAAGTGGAGTTGTTTCAGACGAAAAAAAAACCAAAACTCAAAATATGATTACTCAATATGTCATCTCTATTTTAGTGAATAAATGTTTTCTGCTAAATAGGATAAAATAAACTTCACTCAAAACTAGCTGATATGTACCTATAATAACCTAATTTTGTTAGCATCTGCAAGAGTTAATCCTAATATAGATGACTTGATAAAAAAAAAGTAGTAATTCAAAAGCCACATTAAGAAAATATTGAGCGTTTCATTATTGTGAATTAAATTATTCAAGTTGCTCATTTTTATTTTATGCATAACCTAATTGGTTGAACTTGTAAAACGTTTATTAACAATAAAACTTAGGTTTGTACTTTCGTCTTAGTTAATATATTACTTTTAAATTTCGACTCTATGGACTTGTATTAAAAAATATGCTACTTGAGTAAAAGTCCCATAATAAGCCTATCAGTAACATTTCTTCACATTTGCATATTTGTTTGTCGGAAAGTTGGAAGTGGCACATATAATTATTGTTTATCAAATCATGGCACTGTTACCCAAAAGGTTGATCACCCCTACCTTTTAGGAGTTTAAATAGTATTAATTCCAAAATATTTCTCAGAATGTTACTTGTGCATTAATATTTGAGTCATCTTTAAAACGAACCCTACGTGTATGATTATCAAATACAAGTATTGACAGAAGTGCTTTGTTTTATGCATTATTAGCTAGGTGTATTGAATAATTTCTTTTTAAACCTAATTATTGCAATATTTCTGTTTTTAAATATGAAAGACACTTTTGAGTATTACTAAATTTTTATATTTATTCAAAATATTTTTTTATTTATTTCTTAGCATGAACGAATGAATTTAATTGGGACTGTATCCAGCAATCACAACCGCTTTTTGTGGTCAAGAGACAGAGTAGCAGTGGTCGAGTAAAACCAAACTGCAGAAAATTCTGACCACCAGAAATGTTCAGGACATTTGTGTTGCATTTTTCGCCTTAATATATTTGCTTCATTTGATGTTCGCAAGTTGTTTTACTACATTTGGTGGTCATTTATAAAAATCTACATTGGAGTGAATTCATTATTTTATACGTTATTCAAAATTATTTATATATTAAATATTTTTGCCTTCATTTTAATTTTAAATTAACAGTCATCTTGTATATATATATATATGCACTTGCTGTTAGTATAATAATTGATTAATTAGTTTTTTCTGAAATAAAATATTTTTGTTTCGAGTATTAAATTTAAAAATAGAAATTACTTAGTCTAACTAGGGAAGTACAAGAGGTGTTCTCTATACCAATTTTGACAAATAATGAGAAAGGTATTAACGTGTGGAGCAAAAATTCGAATGCAACTACCCTTCGAAAATTTGCCTTTTTCAAGACATCGACAAGTTTATAATTATGCATGCTTTGCTCAAATTACTTACCTCAGCTTTATAAGCTTTCATTCTTATTTTAGCAGTGTTCTGAATTTCCGTACATTCTTTTTTTCACTGGAGGCTCATAATCGTAGTAAGCGAATGAGTGTTTTTTAGCCACATTCTAAAGAAAAACGAGGACTATTGATGACGGACCTTATAACTTCTAACTTTCACACCATGCCAACGTGAGGACATTGAGCCGCGACAGATTTTACGTACATCAGCCATTCTACACGGTGGGTCATCAACGGTTATAAGTTTCAAACCTCCGACTCGACAACGCTGGGCACGAGTTTGTCACCACGACCACTAAGCTACCAAGGGCACATAACCATTGTCAGGGTCTTCTAATTCAGGATCTTTTACAGGGACGCAATTTTTATGCCTGTAGACCCGAATATCTTGTTTTCTATCCACGTTTTCACAGTCGTGAATAATAACTGAATGATTTCTTATTCCGCATCAATTGTGTAACGAACAAGTAGTGCCTCTCCAAAATGGTACAAGTAACCAGACAGAAGTTTGGTAGTTGAAAATCGCGTTACAGCTTATCGACAAGACCAGGGGCGTAGCTACCACCGTATCAATGATACGGGGTCCTTAAGCTACAGGGGCCTCAACATTTGTAACTACAGCCCACTAACAGGGCTCTCATATCTAAAATGGGGCCCTGAAGGAATTTTTACACAGGGCCCTCTCAGAACTAGCTACGCCAGTGGACAAGACAGCATGTCACGGGGGGGTCACAGTTGTCACAGGCCATCTTTCCTAAATGAGCACTTGGAACGTAAGCCGTAAGTACTATGCTCCATAGTACCATCTACCATAGAACCATCTTACTACCCGTTCTGAGAAACATAAAACCATCTACCATAGTACCATCTGGTAAGTACCATAGCTCCATGCTTGAGCGCACTGGAAACCCCCATTAAGTCAAGCTCATATCCTCTTTTCGTCCAATAAAACCAGGAGATGAATTAATTCCTGACTATAGACAGTGCACTGATTATTCAATACGACTGACAAAAATTATTACTTTTACTTACAATGTACTCATTTCCGACGGATAGTTTAGCTTGAATTTTTGTTCTACACTCTTAATATTATTTCAGTGGTACTACATTTGTCAAAATTAGAACTTCTTGCATATCCCTTTCAATTACGATAAAAACACGCTGTTTTATTTTTCATATTGCTTTTTGTGTGTTACTCATGTCTAAGCAACATTACTGTAAAAACTTTCATCCTATAAATCAAAAAAATGAAATATCAATCACAGAAAAATTCAAACTATTGAGCTAAAAAACACTTTTATTTTGCTTAATTTTTTTATCATAAGTATATTACATTTTTATGTCTTAAATTATAAGATTAGTTTATTTTAAAAGAAATTTTACGTACTATGAACAATTATATTCCATATACAATATTAATTGATTCAGATCTTTAAAAACTCTCAGCTTTATAGTTTTTCTTATAATTTTAACCATTTCTTTTCAAAATTATTTTTTATTGAAACATATTTATTAGTTGCAAAGAAATATATAGCATTTAAAATTTTCTTCCATTTTAAGTAAAATTTATATAAATTTAGACTCATTCATTGGAAATCATTGTCATCTCTGTCAACATTTGAAGATGAATCATAAAATCATATTTTATCTGTGATTGAAACTGAATTCCATTTTTTGATTTTTGCTCTATTCCATATACGTACATTTTATGAGTGGGAAAATTAGAGATGGTTTAGATTTGAAAAATGGATAAATATTTTTATAAGTATCTTTATTAAACAAAGACTTTCTGATTATATTACATTAATTTATTATTGTCCAATAAAATCTCAAAAGGATCAAAATAACTCGATTGATCTTCAAAAGAATTTCTCAAATTATCTGATTATAAAAAAGGCATCGAACGAAATATTAAACGTACTATTAATTTTTTCTACTTGAAACGTTATTTAGAAGTCATATTTTAAATCTGACTAGATCATAGACTCCTTATTTGGCATGGTTTTGGAAAAAAAATCACTATTTTCTCAGGTATAATAATTGCCAGTTCAACACGACTAAAAAATAGGAGATCTGCTACTAAAAACTATCTTTCAATTTTCATGTAGAGTTAAATAAACGAAAAAAAATCAAATTTGGGTTAAAAGTTTAAAACAACAAGTAAAAAAAAACATAAAACTTCTTTTCATATCTCGATAGATGGCAAATTTTCATTTTTCGAGTATCAATCAATTTTGGAAACATATATATTTCTTTTCTAGAATCAAATTAATTGTATAGTCTATAAAAGCTCTATAAATTGCTCCAAGTTAGCATAAAAAATGTTTGAAATTTATAAAAATTACGGATGAAAATATTGTGTGTGTGTGTGGACCTAAATATTTCTTATATTTATATATTTCTTTTATTAATTTGCTGCAGTGGGATGCACAAAAGGGTCCTAGGGTTTCGGACATCCCCCAAAGTCCTTGAGTTTTTTTCGATTGATGATAATCTTATGTAAAAATAACGTAAAATTTAATTAAGTACTTGCAACGAACAATTTATTTTATTAATTAATACTGATTATTAATTCAATAATTAATATTTTACTGGGTTTTTTTGTTAACAAAATCGACAGAATTAGAAGAATCAATTGGTGTTGTCTTGAGGTATGATACATGTTGGGGGACTTTCAACCATGAACCCCCCCTGAAAATTTTTTGTGTGCGCTACTGATTTGGTGTTATATGTAATAACAGAGATAAAATAAGTTTATTTAGCAAAATGTTTGAAAAGAAATAAAATATTAATAACTGTACATAAAACTATATTATATTTCTAAATGAAAAGATGATGACTGTAATTTGAACTATATGGTTTAAATATTTGAAGCATTCTGAAATATGACATATACTATAACTAATGCATCTTATGTTTATTACTGTTAAAGCAAGGAAAGTTTTTAAAAAATACAATTTATCTTCTCTAAAATCTTTAACAAGAGACTAACAAAATTTTGGACATGATGCTTTTTTATATAAATAAGTTCTTAGGGCCAGTATTACTTAGCCAGAAAGATAAGATTATTTTTGTGTCTTATTTTTCAATTAAGTTTATCTTACTTATATTGAGCCAGACTAGATTAAATTATATCAGATCTTGGGTAGTAATTCAATTAAGTTTATCTGAAAAACTTGTTTTCTAAGATTTAATATTTTCCATTAAGAAGAAATGTTATCAATTT
Source organism: Trichonephila clavata (assembly GCA_019973975.1). NCBI lineage: Eukaryota > Metazoa > Arthropoda > Arachnida > Araneae > Nephilidae > Trichonephila > Trichonephila clavata. Next base: position 13,849 of record BMAO01026967.1, read on the forward strand.
TATGTGATATTTGTTGATGTAGACGAGATATAAGGTATTTCCATATATTTCATAAAGTTATTTTATCATTGTTGTATTTGATGTATTTCATGACATAAATAAAGTGTTCATTTTGTTAAGTGTCTGTTGTATTCGTTTGAGAAAATTATTTTTAAAATGTTTATGGGAAAATTTTATTTTACAAATCATATTACGAACTATAACAAATTTTCTTAGTTTCCTAAAAAGTTCTACACAAGCGTTCTGTGTTGATATTTTTCAATATCTTGCCACACACAATCTCATGAGTTTTAAATTTGGTTTTTGTCGTGTATGTGTTGCTTATGCCATCTGATCGGCGGTAACATCAGATCAAGGTAGACGAAATTCATCGCGGCTAAGGGCTAGAATTTTACGCCTGTCGTTAGCCTAAATTTTGAGCCCCATTTGACCCCCTAACCACTAGGCTACCCACGGCCCAAATTTATTTTTTTATTTCTTTATTAAAAATTTTTTAACTCCGTTAAGCATTTATTTTTTTCAATTCCTGCTATTAGCTCACGCTCTCTATATATTTATCTTGTTCAAATTTTCTATCGTTAATAAAATGCTTTCTATTCATCCACTCAAGTTCAAATAAATTTTTTTAAACTTGTAGTGGATGACACTTGATGTTAATACAGTTTTTGAAATATTAATTCAATTATTAAATTTATTTTTTTAATTTTAAATTTATTTTGCGTTATTTCCATCGTAATTACAATTAGTTGCAACAGATGGCGCCAGTGCATTTTTCTAACAAAGGAATTTACGTTAAAAAATGTCGCCCATTCGGTATAGTGGTTAGCGACGCTGGCTGCTGTGCCGTATCCCGGTTCGAATCCCGGAGAAGTCATGGATGTTTGTAATTGTATAGTGCCTTCGCGGCATGGGGGTACTCTAAATAGCCGTCGAGCTGCAAGTCCTCTCGTGTGGTTGGTGGAAGGGAAGAGAGGTGGAAAACCCCTGACCACTCCCAGGGTGTTCTCCCTCAAAATTGGGGTGGAACAGAGCCAAAACGTACTGTCACCTGCATAGTGCTCAAAGCTACGGCTAACGACAGGCGTAGAATATAACCCGATGCCATGATGAATTTCGTGGGCCTCGATCTGACTTCGTCAGACAGGTGGCATTAGCAACAACAACGTTAAAAAATTTTTCTTTATATATTACTTGTTAAGAAATACTTTTAATTAAACATACCGAGAGATATATGGCGTACTGAGAACGAAAACAATCAAGCTAGAGATAAATATGTTTAAGCTTTATTTTACCAATAAGATACTACCATCTTTCATGCATCTCTATCTCTTACCATTCTCGTATCTGCTCCTACTTCGGTTTTCGCGCCTTTTCTGCCCCTTACATTCTTAGGCAGCCATATTGGCTATTTCGTTCCTGACGAAATCAGATGGGTTTTTTTATGGCCATAATGTTAGCAACAGATAAAACAAAAAAATTCTGAAGAGAGTTTTTATCATATATATTTATTATTTTTTGTAACACAAAGATTTGAACACTTCTAGAAAACATAAATTTTTTACAGAACAAAAAAGAATAATATCATGAATATCAGCTATCATTTTTGGGTATTATTAATATCGATATTTACTTTGTGCTCTATTTCTAAAAATTATTTTCATCTTACTATCTTTCTCCAAGTATAATTCATTAATATTATCAGATTTTTTTTATCATATTAGTTGGTATTTTTGAACAAATATTATTTTTGTTAATGACCATTTTTTCTTTCTAAATTTAACAAACATTGTGAAAATGTGTGTTCTATTCGTTTCATTATGAGCATTGTAATCAAGATCTAATATTAGCAAATTACTTAGAGAGTCAGTGATGTCGAGAAATAGTGTTCCTTAATGATCATGACGAATTTATAAAATTCACACGTTGCTCAATAGGATCAACTACACCAGCGGTATTCAACCTTTTTTTCAGCCGAGTCACAAACATATGACAACTATTTCACGCGGGACGCAACATGTTTAATGAGGGGGGAGGGGGACTCTATACGATCAAAGACATTTAAAAAACAGAAATTGATAAAAATGTTACTAATTTTAAATTTCATCTTAAACTCCATCAAACTCAACTGACAAAAAAACAGGTTTTACGCATTTTTTACCCTGTTATGGCGTAATTCCGATTTCCTTTCATCTTTTATCCCAATTCCCTCACCCCAAAATATTTTGTTGCTGTTGGAAAGGTTTTTTTAAGAAAGTCAACTTATCTCCTCTTGAAAGAGATCCTCAAAGAAAAAAAAAAAAAACAGGCATTGAAAGATTTGTGTTTAGTGATATAATGACAACCAAAATTATATTTTTTAAATATAGCATTTTCTTGATAAATTAAACAAGTTGTTGATACATGTTTGGTTTTTTCAACTAAACAGTTAAGATCCTTATCGTCTTGAAATAAAAAAAAAAATATTCTTTAGATATTTTTTCCTTGGAAGGCATGAGGGTTAATTTTTTTTTTCCCCTAATGGGGCTGCGTTTTGGTATTTTTTACCTTTGCAGACCTAGTTCATTCCCCAGGAGCTGGTATCACTTTTTAGCACGGCACCGTAAAGTCGACACCAATTGCCGCAAGTAATTTTGGCGCCCAGTTTCCTTCCCAGATGGAGGCACCTGAGCTCCGACGATGCGAAATTGAACTTATTTTTTTTTATATTTTTTTTTATAGGCATTTAATTTTGCCGAAAGCATCAAGAAATTAGTTTCACCCATAAAAAGATCGCTATTCTACTGTTATTTCAAAAACACTAACCGTTACATTTACAAAAAGGACAAAAGTTATTCTGCAATTCCTAGTAGCACCACATCATAGAAAAATTGATAAATGGGATTGCTTTATTTATAGAATTTGTCGCTAAATTTTTAATATATTGTAAAAAATAATTGAATTTGCTAGTGCAACGAGCCATGACCGGGGCACTCAGAAAGATCCGGTGGGCCGCAGGTTGAGTATCGCTGAACTACACTGATTAAATTCATACACCCTTGTTTTTAAAAGAATGAATCTAGTTCTAATAAGCAGATCTGAGGTCTGATGACACGCCATATTTTAACTAATGCCTAACATGCATAGTCACGATTTCCAAATTAAGAAAAAGAATGTTGTGTCATATTTTTATTTATTACTCGAATGGGGTTTTTTTTATTCATTTTAAAGGTAATATTTTTGAATTCTAAGGGCATTTTATAATCATTCTTAATTTTCAAAGATTTGATTAGTTATAAAAAATTTTCAATGTTTTGTAAATACGTCTCAAGCATTAAAATTACTTTGAAATTCATTTTTATCTCTCTTTTTCCACTTTATAGTCCTTCCTTCAAAAAATGAATTTATCACTGATTTACCGCAATATTGAGGAAATTAAACAGTTTACTATATTCAACTCAGTGGCGCAACAGAGCATGAGGGCCAGGGCCTATAGCCCATCTTAGTTTTCGTGACCTTGAACACTGCGATGCATGATCAGATGTTCCGGTCAGGTGGTCACTCTGACATGAAACCGCCAGTGCTTAGTTCCCAAGTAAGCTTGGTACTCATTTATCGATCTATTGAACGGATGAAAGTCTGAATCGACCTTCACCAGCCCGCGGTTCGAGCCCCGGAGCTGTTGCGTGAAAGCTTGATACGCTACCACTCAGCTACTGGGCTAGACAGTTTGCTATGAGTTTGATTTTTTTTTTACTAACATCGTACTCTAAAACAACGCTGGAGCTGTTAGTGATGGAGTTCTTAATTTTGAACTTCGGTCAAGTGATGAGAACACACACACAACACCTAAGCTGGTACTTCATTGCCCAAATTTCCACACATGCCAAGAAGAGAATTTTGAGCAATGACAGATTTAAAATGCATCAGTCCTTGGTAATCCTTCAGTGGCACTAGGACTTATCACTTGACCATGACCACTCATCTTCCACGACCAGTTTATACAACAGATCTTGTCCTTTAAGAGTCAATAAAAAGATTCGTACAAAATCAAATATTCTTAATACAAATACTTTTTCTAACATAATAAATTAATTGGATTTTTTTTTTCTTCTTTTGACTGTTGTGGATGTAAAGATTTTGTTTTGATAATCAAGTTTTATGATAAAAATTAAACAGGTACTTGGAAGATTATTATTTACAGCGATCCACTTGATGCATTTTATAAACCTAAAACAATTAAAATGAATAAAAATGAATTAGACAAGATTTACAGTTATATTCAGGGTGGTCCCAAATACATGGTACAAAATTTCAGGGTAGATACAGGACATTGTAATAATAATTTATTGTATAGGAATATATGGACGCGGTGAGGCACAAACAGGGGAAATAAAAGGAAAGATGAGAAATAGATTTATAGGTTGGTTGCGTTTTCGGTAAAAGGCAGTAGATGTCTAGCCGCCTTTCAACCTGATGCATCTCAGTGGAAAGCTCCATCCGCAATTGTATTGAAGCCTACGATGGGAGAAAATAGAAGACATGTATTACCTATACGGCGTACAAATGGTAACGGCAGAGCTGTGCTACGAATGTATCACGTATCACGCACAATTTCTTGATCCACATGCGCCATTCGTAACCGCATGTTGTATCATCATGATGAGGTGCCAGCCCACTTCAGCACTGATGTATATACACTTACCTGAATGCCACGTTTTGGATGCGATGGATTGAGTATGGTGGACCGGTCCCTTGACCACCTCAATATCCCGATTTATCGAGCCTCAGTTACTTTTTATGAGGACATCTGAAGAATCTTGTTTATGCGACTTCACTTGACTCAGATGAGGATCTCGTTGCTCGAATATCCGCAGGTGCTGCACGCGTGTGTGAAATATCTGGTATCTGTGAACTGTCCACCGACGCTGTCAAGCATGTATCGTTACTGTTAAATGCAATTTTGAACAGTTACTGTAAACATTACAATTGTCAACGACGCTTTCAATAAACACTTTGTCTTTCCTTTCGTCTCTTTTTTTTGTGTGTATTTGTGCCACACCGCGTCACTTACGGCCATACATTCCAGTACAATAAATTATTGTTGTAATGTCCTGTACCTACCTTTAGAGTTTGCACCATGAATTCGAGACCACCCTGTATATGTAAACACCGGTTCCTCTTACAAAGTAAATAATCTAAAAATTTAAACATGAACTTTATTCTTTCTAAAATTCAGTTTATTTTTAACAAATCTGTATCTATAGATTTTTTAATTTCGATTCATTTTAACTTCTTTATAGGAATTTTCACAAAGATGTAGTTGCCTTTATTAAATTTATACTTAGCAGCACCATTATCAAACTATCAGTTCAAGACTTCTAAGTAACACTGTTACAATTAATGTAGATTGTGTGTATGGGACATTAAAATGAAACATTTTGAAAATTCTGGGTTTCATACAAAATATCAAATTTTTTATTGAACTAATGAAGAACTATTGACATATTTGTAAACCACGATTAAAAATTTTAAGTTAAAAGTCAATTATATAAAGTAGATATATTTAGGTTCTCCAAAAAGTCACTTTTAAATTGTAGGTTTATTCTTGTTTTATTTGAATGCCAAATTATACGTTTTGTTTCTTCAACAATTTTAAAATTGGAAAAAATCTACTAATATGTTTTTAGAAAGAAAAAATACCTAATTTTCACAGAGCAAGATTATTTAATTTACATATTTCTTCTCTTATTTTACTTTATTTTTCGAATTTTTACGAACAATTTTTTATAACTTAACTAGAGCACACCTAAAATATTAGACTAATTCTGTAATGTAAAGATTTTATAATTTCTTTTTTGAAAAAATTTATTTTAAAGTCTTATGGGGAAAAGAAGGTTTACTTATCATTCAATCTTTCTTTTCTTGCAAGTTTAGAGCTGGCTCTTTCTGAAGCTTTTAGCATTTGTACTAAGGTTTTACCGGAATCTGTTTTCTGTCTTTTATATTTTATAGTATTTACATTTCTTTTCTTTGTGAATTTGACTTTGCTGGACATTTTTGGTTTCGGGGTGGACTTTTTACCTGAAGTGCCACCCAACTTTTTGAGAGTTTTCCGTTTCTTAATTTTGTTTTTCTTGCTTTTTTTCCTTCTTTTGCCCATCCTTTTCCGTTTCAACTTCCTCTTTTTCGAACCGAAAATGGAAGATATCGTATCTTCTTTTGGTATAGCAGGTTTCGACGGCTGTTCGTTAGATTGTGGAAGTTTTAGTTCTTTTGGAGGTGGTGGCTTGGGTATTTCTTCCATCGCTTGACCACGCTCACCTGCTCCAAAATGACGACTGAAAAATTCATATGTGAATTCTTCCACTTTTTCGTTGTCACTTTCAGGAACTATTTTAAATTTCCCGCTCATTCGGAGACGAATAGACTGGGCTCTTTCTTTTAATGCTTTCTCTCTTACAATGCACTTCAAAGTTACTTTATTCAAATAGACTATTCTGAAAAAGAAAAAAAATATATATCAAAATATAAAGCTGGTAGATAGGGTCATTTTTAGAATTTCGGGGCAAATGTGAATTGAGGCCATAGCAAGTAAAAATTAAATAAACAAAAAAAAATAGAAGTACATAAAAAATTCGATTTTCAGATCTAATTAAAGAATTAATTAATTATACACTAACATTCACATAAACAACAACAAAATAAATAATATACAGTCGACTCTCGATAATTCAAACCTTTGATAATACGAACCTCTGGATAATTCGAAGTATATGCTCAGCCCCTAGAAAAACTCTTGATATTCCGAACTAAAACAATACGTTTTGGTACACTCAATATTTCGAAGTAAAATCTGTGGCTGGCCAGACTACAACACTCAATAATTCGAAGTCATCTTATAAAACTCTCGACAATTCGAAACACTCATTATCATGTACAGTCCTATAACAAACAGATTGGAGCTTACAAGTTTTGCGTTGTATTGTCTCTGCGTGTTTCCCCTGAAGCATAATCCCTTTGATGACCGTCTGTCTCCTACCCCTTTTTTCTGTTTTCCGGATCCTCAGGTGAAAAGACACTTGTATTGCTTTCTTCTTCAAGTAGACAGTAGAACAACCACACCTGTTGCCAGCCGTCCATATTTTTCGATTAACACGTGGCCTTGCTACACATGCGTTCAGAAAGGGTGGTCCGCTATTGTGAAGAACAGATGCGTATGATTGTGTATGCATGCATTGAATGCATTCTTTTAATATAGGACTTTTAGCCTCTGTATAATATTTATACTATATATTTGTATTTTTTAAAAATACTTTAAAATAATTTTATACATATGTACAAATGTTGTTTTATTACATAGTTTCAAATTTAAATGCGCTAGAAAAAAAATTTCCATCGTGTATTTTGGGAGTTTTTTCCTACCCTCTTGAAAATCGAAATTTTTCATTGGTACCTCCAACTTCAAATTATCGAGAGTCGACTGTATATTTCTTTGTATGTTTAATTTTAATATTTTAGTATAGAATTATCGACAGTTTCAGAAGCAATACGGGAAGTATTAACTACAGATGCCTTAATTTTGATTTACAGTTAAGTGACGAGGATAACATTTTATTTGACATCCGATTCTCCGCATAGCAAAGAGAGAGTTTAAACCACTAAAAATTTGAAGTACATCGACCTTGTTATACGACGGTATTTGAAAGTTACAAACTGCTATACATTGGTTGTGAATCTACCATCACACACTTGAAACCATTATATGTACATTGGTTGCAAATCCACTATTCTATCAGCATACCCGAAGTCGCTATACATTGATTGTGAGTCCATTACTTTACCCTCCAGGCTACCAAGCCTAAAATGAACTTCTGGTTCCAGATATGAAAACAAGTAGTTGGAAGTGTTCTCAGGCAGAATTAAGTTTATCTATTACTTTATTCACTCGTACATTTAATTCCTCTTGCATTTTTTTCCTTTGAAAAACAACACCAAGTCTAATATCTATCTTGTGGCATAATATATCTTAAAGATCTCCTTTTTTATGTTTAACTGAAGAGTAGTAAGTATAAGAGCTTGGTTTAGCTCTTAGCTAAGCGTTTGAATAAGTGGAATTTCGCTCGACCAATCAGGGTGCAACACGGAAAACTGTGGATGGGTGTGAGATTGATTGATTGTTTCATTAACATCGCATTTTTAAGCCGTGGCCAAGCGATGAAGACATTTGAAGTGGCATCCTACTCTCCACACTTCCACATGACTCCAACTAGAGACTTTGACCTCGACATATTAAATGTGCATCAGTCCCTCTGCACGGTGGGTCTTCAATGACACCGTGGCTCAACAGAAACAACACCGATTATGAATTCACAGCCATGACAACTCGGCTCCCCCCCCCGGGTGAATATGTGAGAGAACGGGAGAGAGATCAGAATTTGACAGGAAAAATTTTGATTTAGCAATGAACTGTGAATGAGTATTCTGATAAGCGACCCGAAAATTTCTGAAACAAAATTTGATAAAGGGGGGGGGGGAACCACTCTCTAATAAACAAAATTGTCTTTAAACTGATTTTTTGCCCATATATTTTGTAAGCAACCTCTGTTTGGGTGCTCCTATTCACATAAAAAAAACTTAAATCCTCCAAGAAAATCTTCTAAAACTCGATTAATGCACCATGGTGCGTTAAAAATAGTGTACCCCATAATAATCCTGGAATCTTAACTAATAAATAAATACATCACTAATAGCTCCAAAAACGTCTTCATATCAATGCAAAACCACTACAGTCGAATAATTCAAGCTCAAACTGTTTTATCTATCTACACTAAATGTATAAAAAAATTATCTCAGCCATTCAGGCCTTTTTAAAGATATATTGTAACACTCAATTAGCAATCAGAAAAATAATACATAGCTAAGCCTCTTTTTTTATTCTTTTCGCATTGATTATATTGCACCTTAACTCGTAGAATTTTTGCCTTTCAGAAGCCTTCTATCATACTTTCTATCTCTCCTACCCTTTTATCCTCCATTATCCATATTTTACTCATCCTTCTAAGATTTTTCTCTTCAGATGGTTTTTATCAGTCATACTCATATTGTTCAGACCTACTAAGCATTGAAGTTCGCCTGCATATAATTTATTGTACCGTATTTTCTCCGAGTACTCGGTTGGACAAGATCTCCCGAATTATAACATGCTATCAAATTTTTAAAAAATTCCTTGATTTTTTTCTTTTTTTTTAAAGCCAATCAATCAAACAAAGAAAGAGGAAAACAAAAGAAGGAATTTAAATTAAATCACATCTAGTATAATATGTCCGTGTCTATAAAATTAATAGAGTTAATATATTATTATTACTCACTTTCTTGAATAGAGGAGTTATCTATATTATAAAGGATATAGAGAATTTTTTTTCGTACGATCTAGTTAAGAATACAAAATTTTTGCCGAAAACTCCTGATCATACAGAAATTTTGACACCTTTCAATTTATTTTGGTTGTATTTTTTAATGTAACGTGATTTTTTTATTGGGTGCCTGATTGGAATAAAACGTCTGATTTATCAAATATTCACCAATGATTTATGATCTAAAATACATAAATACAACAAAATTGTATGGCTTTAAAATTATTTTCAGAAATTCAAAATGGCGTTTGAATGAAACCTTATAAATGTTTATAAATTATTTATCATAAATTAAAAACTATACTTCATTTAAAAAATTATTTAATGCTCAGTGAGAATAAAATTAACGTCGCTCTATTTTTCTGCAAGAGGGTAGTTGGCGATGGACATCGTAATTCTGAGCCATGGTCAAGTGACAAGGGTGACACTTGAACTGGCACTCCTTCTCCCAACTTCCACACCACACCAATGGGAGGATGTTTGAGCCTCGACAGATTTAACGTGCATAGGCCCCCTCTACACGGCGGGTACAAGGTTCGAACTCATGACACGCCAGGCACGAGTCCGTGAATAATTTAATGCTACACGAAGATTTAAAAAATCTATTTACACTAAAATTATTATAAGGTTTATTTAATGCCACACTAAGGTTTATAAAATTCAAACCATAAGATTTCTTTCAGTAATTCTCAACAATGCATTTGAATTATACACTATGAAGTTGACTTTTATTTTATTACTAGAAAATATATTTTCAACGTTCGTTGTTTAAACTTTCAGCTGAAAAACACCTGATAAGAGATTATCTAGTCTACGTACAACTATCAACAGATGACAGTTAAATAAATCATTTACTCTTCCGTTGTTTTTCCGTTGTCCGTTTATTAGAACTTAAAAGTGTTTTGAGAAATAAGTTACATAACAGTGCATATTATTCCCCTTAAATACTTCAGCAGTGGCCGTTAATCCATGGTTTAACAAATATTACGCAAATACATGACGGAAACTACGAAGCAAAATTACAGTTTAACAAATTCATTTTTTATTAGTCACGCATCACTCATCTATTACAGATTTAACAGCTTATCATTTTTTATAAACGAAAAAAAACTTTGCTAGGCTCTTGAGACTATGATACGAAAATGCATTAGCCTATCTGTTATGACCTTGTTTTTTGTCATTTAGTAGCAAATAGTCTAAAATGTTTTTATTTTTGACATAAAATCACCGAAAAAAGAAAAAAAATCAATACATTTAAGTGATTTTACTATGGAATTATTTAATTGATGTCAATGATTGAGTTGTATCAATTTCTACAGGGTGTCCCCGAATGCCGTGCACCAATTTGATGGGGAGATATAGAACATCCTGAGGAGCCATAATTACATCGGACACCATGGGCGGAAAACGAGAGTTAGATTGTATACTGTGCACCGGAATCCCGGTACCAGTGTACGGGCGCTTGCCATTACAACAGGAAAATCTCCAGCAATTGTCCATCGTGTTTTGCAGGGCCTTACATCCGTTCCCTAAGAGAGTGCAGTTACTACAGCCGGATGATCTCCCCTGATGTGTCGCGCTTGTACAGTGGTTTGTTAACCAAAGTGCGGCAGACATCACTTTGGCAGTTCCGTGTTGTTCTGTGATGAAGCAACCTTTGCAGGCCAAGAGGTTTTGAATGCGCACATGCAGGCTTTAAAGTATTATGGGGGACAGTTTTCTCGTCTCATACATCTTACCGCCTCTACTGGACTCTGACAAGTATCTCGTTCTTCTACAGGAGCTACTTCCAAAACTGCTTCCCAATGTCCCTGCACCTGTTTGGCGCTGCATGTGGTTTCAACGGGATGGGGTGCCATCTAGTTGTGGAACATCATCATCTCATTGTATGTACGTGATTAGTTGGATCAAACATTTCCAAACAGGTGACTGGGCTTGGTGGTCCCGTCGCTTGACCACCCAGATTCCCTGATTTAACTCCTTTAGATTCTTTTTGGGAAACCATGAAGAGCCTTGCGTACGACACGCTCGTCAATTCTGAAATGAACCTGATGGTACGAATACCCATCGCTGGTGCTACGATCCATGAAACACCCCGTGATTTCGAACAAGCCCACCAATCCATGTTGCATTGGTGCCGTGCTTGCATACATACCAATGGTCGCAATTTTGAACACATCCTGTGATGTGTACTTTTATTTATTATTACCTTGTAATGTCATACTTTTTATTTATTATTTTTTGTGTGTAAAATATCGGGTTTTACGCTCATTCTGTGTCTTTTTATCTCGTTAGAGTTACGTTTCTGCCTATGCTTTCCGATGTAATTACGGCACCTCAGGATGTTCTCTACCTGCCCTCCAAATTTGTACATGGCATTCGGGGACACCCTGTATATCGCTACTTTTTTTGCAGCTGCGACGCAGAATAGCATCTCGCAAGGTAACTTCATCTATACAAAATAATTGGGCTTTTATTCACAATCTCGACAAACTTTAGAATATCTGTGGTTAAATCCCAACCTTTGTATGTTGTCTGTAATGTAAATTATAAATCATAAATAGAATGTAACAAGCAATACTAATTTACAATTAATTTAGTGGCCAAAAGTTGACTAATTGAGCTAATACTCCTTCCAGAAGTAAAAATTGAGGATTTTGATCATGGATTTTTTAAAATCTTTTATTATAAGCTCGCACAACATGGTAAAATGGTTTCATTCAAGAAAAAAAAATATTTAGAGTTTATTTATTATAGTTTTAAAAAACTAAAAAACACGCCTTTAAGGTTAATCGAACTAAAAAGTAAAAAATAATTTTTCATTTAAATACAAAATACCATTAAATTAATTCATGCCATTGTAACAAAAGCGTGGGGTGCTCGATATCAATTGTAATAATTTCTTACTAGTTATTTTCCGAAATGCAGAGTTAGAGAAAAAATGTAGTACAAAGCACCCCACGCTTTTACCACAATGACATTAATTTTCTCTTAATCATTTTACTCTTATATTAAGAATTATTTTTTACTTTTTAGTTCGATTACCCATAAAGCATGTTTTTTAGTTTTTTAAACTACAATTTATACTTCATTATTTAGTTCGATAAAAAAAAAATGGAAATTTTTTTTAGGTTTTTAAGTTATCATCTATTCATTGATGAATTAATCACAAATGCATTATTTTTTAGAATTTGGAATACCCATTGGGCATCCTATCAGTGCGTCGATACGTCCTGGTTTTGCAAAATATAAAATCAGCCAACTAAAAGAAATCTGGAAGAGCTAAGTTTGAAATATTTCAAACTTTCAATATTTGAAATGTTTCAATAATCTCTCTAGAACTTGCATCAGCACTAGACATAGAAATACACGTTTTGAATCGAAGAGTTTGTGAAAAATTATTTAATCCGGTGACCTCTGAATCAATTCTCAGCTGTTTTGGTACAATGAAGCAACAATAATGTTTCATTCCTCAGATCCGACAAGAGAATTTAGAAAAACAGACTTTATGTCTGAGTTCAGCAGTTAGAACATTTTTTTTTCACATGCACTAGTCTTTTTATTTTCTTTTTCAGAAAAATTAGACATATGTTTATATTATGATAAGTAATTGCTGACGCACCCTCCCTTTTCTTACATAAAGAACTTTTTTTTGTTTGTTGTATGTGTGTGAATACACCACGAGCGTTTTCGCTTTTAGGGTTGTAACTTAATCTTTTAGTCTCCAAATCTGGAAATGGTATATGGAATTAGTCGCCAAATCTGGAAATAGTTAATCCTGATGATCCTCATCAGAAAAATGGAACAAAATTAAAAAATTATAGTATTGTCACATCGGTTCCCGACAAGTGTGCAAAATTACGAATTAATCCGAACTTTTAAAGTGAGTAAAAATCGAATTTAAAGATTCCGTCGCATACAAGTGAAGCTTATAAAAGCGTGTTAAAAAAAATTTAATGTGATATTATTTACAGAATTTAAATCATCTCAATATTACAGTAAAGGTTTAACCACAGTTTACTACTTCGTCGATCCAACTTTTAGATCAAGGTATTATTTGTACTTTTAAAACGTTCAACATAAGACGATCATTTCAATATATTTTAAGCACAATTGGTTCAAAATCAGTCAATGAAATGAAAGCTTGCAAAGCGTTTTCATTCAAAACTTGTACTAAAATACCGCTTTCGGTAAAAAGAACTAATAAAATCATGTGCAAATATATAAAATCATGTTTTATGGTGGCTTTTACAAATACGTGTAAGGAAGAAGATATGACTATATAATATCAGAAAAAAACTTTCTTTGACCTTTACAAAGTGGGATAAGGGCAGAGGTAATCAACCTGCGGTTCGCCAAAACAGTCAGAAAATCCGCTTTGATCTGATATTTCTTTCCCATGCCCGATTAAAGATTCGTCCTATATTTTTAACTATTAGGAAAGTAAAATGTTATCCCATTTCAGTTGATATTGATACCGCACCTGAGAAGTTACAGCTTGCACTTATTGACTCGAAGTCCGATCACAGTGTGAAGAAAATGTTTAATGTTATGACCCTGGCTTTTACAAGTACATGTCAGATAAAAATTTCCACGTGTGAAGAAATTTGTGGGGAAATTGTTCTTTATATTTTAGTCGACATGTATTTGTGAGCACACAAAGTTTTTCTTACATGAAGATCAACAAGAGTAAATATATAGAGGTAAGTTGCTGACATAAACTTGCAGGCTCGATTAAGAATTAAAAAAAAAAAAAAACAAGCAATATCACTCCTGATTTAAAAGAAAAAAATTGTAGAAAAGTATGAGTAATAAGTGAATATTAATGTCGCACTGTTCAACCACACGAGGTTTGGTACACATATTTGGTGACGGAGCTCATAATTTTGAACCATGGTCAAGTGACGAGGACGGCACTTGAGCTGGCACCCCCTTTCTAACTACCACACCATACCAACGGGAGGACGTTTGAGCTCTCGACAGATTTAACACGCATCGCGCCCCTACACGGCGAGTCTTCAGTGGTACTGGGGTCGAACTCATGACAAGCCAGCCATGAGTCCGTTACCTTGACCACTAAGCTACCGCGGTCACGTAGAAAAGTATGATAGGATACATTTGTCTTATTAAAATGATTTTAAAATTAAATGTGCTTGCAGCGAAAGTCATTTTGAAATTAGCACAACAAAAAAATTGAATAAAACTGCTGCTATTTTATTTAATTTCTATTTATTATTATTTTTTTATAATAAATGCAATCATTTTAAAATGGTGTGACACTGGTATCCTCAACTCCTCACTGCGGTCCGCAAACCAAAACAAATTTATCAGCCATAGATTAGGGGAATATTAAAACTTGCAATATCGATTGGAGTGCGTTGTGTGTTTGTGAATATTTTCCACAAACGACTTCCTGTAATTTTGGAAAGTCAATTGACAAAAAAGAGCTTATATTTCTTATTTATTATTAAGTTATAACAAATATTGGTGACTTTTTCCTTATAATTCACCACACCTACGACCCTGGGCAGTGGGTGCACTCGTTAATTTTTCAAAGGGAAAGCGGCGTGGTGGTCCAGGGGCGAATGTCTACCATTTTTTAACACGCTTTTATTTATATCCTACCCCAATACGCTGCAAAACATTTTTTTTTTTTCATTTTGTAGATTGTAGATTGAGATTCAAAGAACAATAAGAAATAAATTGTTGAATAAATAACTAACATTAATTAATAAAAATATTAATAATAAATACTTAATTAAATTTTACGTACTATAAACATGAGATTATAATCGATTGAAAGAAAACTCATGGGCTATGGAGGAGGGTTTGGAGCCGTGGACCCTCCCCCTTCCTTTTGTGTGGGCCACTGATACTGGATGGACCGCAACATCTAGAAAAAACTAGAAGTAGCCCGTACCCTGGAAAAGTCTGCCCACCCCTGCTCTAAGTGATCCCTGACTAAAATCAGATATCTAGTCTGGGACTCAATAATCAATAAGACATTAAATATGTATTTGAAAAATGAAAACCTAATGTTGTTTTTATATTAAAATTCGTTTTTTAAACGATATTATACGTTGTAATCAATATTTAGTGACACGTGAAAACTTCATACAGACAATTATTTGCATTTTATCTTATCTACCAATGAAGAAATCGTGCAAAACTTTATTGAAAACAAATTCTCTATTTAACTGTGTACTAGTAACATTTTAAGAATATTTTTAAGAAGTCAGGAAGATATTTAAAGAAAATCTTTTGAAAATTTAACGTTTCCTATCTATCCAATCCAATCTTTTTAGAAAAGAACCAGGTGCATTTCATTTTAAGTAAACAGAGTTACGAACACGTGTTTGTACGAGTCTATTTAGCAACACGCTGTGACGGTATATTTGACATTTCCTAGAATTCCTCCGCATCCAGTGAAAAAAGCAGAAAATAAACCTAGTAAACGAATTCTTGTTGTCTACATGTGTGGGAGCGAAATTTCCACGTGCTCAAGACGCTTATGATGTTTCTTTTTTACTGCTTCAAAGTATATTTCGAAAGATTCCCAGGAGATAAATTATTCTTACGCGCAGATAAACACTTCAAGATATAATAATTTTTGATGCTTGATTGACGAATAAGGTTCTTTCTTCCACGTGCACCAGAAAGCACGCTTGTGTTGTCCATGAGGACTTAATTTAGTTAAAAATATATTGAGTGGTTAGAGCAGCGTTTCTCAAACTGTAGGACGAGCCCCACCAGGAGGAGGGTGATAACTCCACGAGGAGGGAGGGGGGAGAGCATATTGAAAAGTCGAAAACAAAAGATTATTTTTAAAAAAATTTCATTTACTGAAAATAAACAAACACACAAAATGCATTTTGACATATTCAAAAATAAAATACGCATTTACACTGATATGATACACTTATAAATGTATCGGAACTGCTCAATATATTTTACAATTAAGTAACCCCATGAGCTTGTCCTATAAGAAATTATTTACAAAAATTAACATTTATCTTGATAATTTGTACGGTTTGTAAATAATCCCATAACTGCCAATTAAAAATTACGCGATCCGCTCCCCAATTCCACCGTTTCCCTATTACTGAATGTGATATTTCCACGTATGTGATGTATGGGGGAGGGAGAAAAGGAATAAATATATATATATATTTAAAAACAAATCCTCTGGAATAAGTAAATCCTTCACGAACATTTTCAAGATCCTCTTATTACATTCCAAAGCCTTTGGAAAATTATATGGATAATAATACACAGAAAAGATCGTTCTTCGGAAAGACGTATTTATACGTCCGAGGCAATAAACGCTTTGGCAGAGCGAGACGTTTATATACGTTGGTGGCACTTAAGAGGTTAATGTCGTATTGTAGCTTTAGCGTCAAAGTTTAGTATGATTGAATTCAATTCATTGTTATTGTATGGAAGGGGGGCGCGATGAAAATTATGATTGAATATTGGGTCACAAATATTGCAAGCTTGAGAAGCACTGCGTTATTATATATTACAATGAAAACTTTAATATAATACATTTTTTTACCCTTCAAATAATTTAAAACTATTTATAGTTAAAGTTTTTTTTTAAAAATCCAGAATTTAATTTTGAAATGGTTTTAACTAATTAATGTGGATTTCAATTTCATTATTTCCTTCGAGAAGTATATGATACATAGAGTAGAACGTCGCTTATCCGAACGTTTATTATCCGGAGCGTCAAATATCCGAACTAAAGTCCGGATACGTTTTCGAACAATGCAATGCTCAACAGTTGTTTTGTGTGAGGCCAAAAGTGACGGGAAACCCCAAGGTGAGGAATATTTGGGAAATTTCAGTTGTGTTATTTGGTAAACATCTCCTTGAAAAATATTACGTCAATTTGTTTCCAAGTATATGTAGTTATATGTATATAGTATATCCAAGTTTCTGTATACGTGCTCTTTTGTTGAGTTTTGTTGATGTAGAAACCTGGAGGGCATGCGATGCAGAAAACTGTGTATTTCAAATGCTAAATGATGACGAGATTGTGACTTCCGTACAAGAAGAATCTGACCCTGTCGATGATGACACGGATGAAGACGAGGACAACAACAACGAAAGTAGCAAATGCTGACGCGTTTTTTACGTTAGAGACAGCTATAGAGGGTTCGAACAACAATCAGAGAGTGCTGTTCTACTCAACTACTGCTGCTGAAGAGAATCAGAGACCTTGCATTGAAAAAACGTAGGTGCACAATGGTACAGCGAAAAATAAGTGATTATTTTCCCCAATCAAGGTAAAATTACGACATTTTGCTGCTATTTTGTTTTTTCTTCAAGCACGTTTCCCGCATGTGATGATTTTCATTATTTGTATAATGTCCAGTATCATATATTGCATGGATCGCATTCGGTTTTCGGTTATCCGAACAATCGTGTATCCGAACGGTGTCCGGTCCCAATTTATTCGGATAAACGACTTTCTACTTTACATCAAAACAAATCTCTTTCTGAAAGGCCTCTTAAACGTGAGAAAGTATTTACAATAATTTTGTTTCTGGAAATTTTTACTACGCAGTCTCAAAACATTATCTTTTATTGCAGCTTTAAGTTTTCAAATCCAAGAGAGAGGCGCAATACATGGATGTTTAAATTATTTCACGATATCTTAAGTCTAATCTTCACTTTATATCACCCAAACTTTGACATATTTTAAAACAAACAAAAAAAAAATCTCATTATTCAGAAATGTAAGTATGGTTGCAATACTGTTACAAAATCTGTTATTACATAATAACGATTGCAATAATTTGTTTATAACATTATTTCTGTAATTATTGCTGCACGGTTTCGAAGACATTATCTTCTACAACAGCTAAAAGGTTTCAAAACCACATGGAAATGTAATACTCAGTGGCGTAACGTACACCTCCGTATTGCAGGGAGGGGTGCTAGGGATTCTAAAGGGCCCAAAACTTGACCGAGGCTATGTAGCTATTTGGGCTTGGGACCTTATACCCGAGTTTGCAGAGGGGCTCTAATATTCTCCATTACGCCACTGGTAATTCTGATCTTTAAACTGCTTGATGATGTATTAATTTATGTCTATCTTTGCTTGATGTCAAACGTTGACGCATTTTAAAACAGAAAATAGAACATGTCTCAGTGTTCATGTATGTCAGTATTATTGCAATATTGTTTGCAATAATCTGTTTATTACATTGTGTCCTCAAAATTTTTGAGGTTCTGTTAATACCAAACTTCTTATTTTAACGTGTAAAGTTAAAAATATAAATAGCATTTACATTGTTGGAGGGGAGAAAAAGGGAACATATTTTAAATAGAAAATATGGATTGCCTTCTGTAAGCTAATAAAGTCGCATTATAATGTATTGGTGTTGAATTTTTTATTTATTTTGAAAATTATTTTTTACTATTTAGGCACTATTCTATCATACATCAGAAGAGGTTAAACGCAATAAATTCACTCATGAACTTCACACTATTTAGTAAAATGCAAATTATGAAATTGAACTTTTCGCTAGAAATGTTTGTTTTAAAAGAAAAAGATCTCTTAGAGATCTATAAAATAACAATAATTATGTGAAATAAATAATGAAACGAAAATACAACTTAAAATTACAAGAAAAAGTATTTTTAGAAGATAAGGAGATAATTGAAAAAAATTAAAAGCTTAAAGTGATTACATTCTCCTTCAAGATGAACTTTATCTTGAAGGAGAATGTATTTTAAGGTTTTACGGGGCTCATTTATTATGTGTTTACTGTTGTTCATTATATATTTACATCAAAAATCTCTAATTCATATAAAAAATTAATTTAGATCTTTTTAAAAAATTTCATATGGGTTGCACTTTATCTTTTGTTTGATTTTTTTACATTAAAAACTTGTTAGTTACTCTCTAAATAGATACAAAAAAGGGTAACAGAAGATGATTAATTTATTCAGATTCTCTGAGCTAAGCAGATTTTAAAATGGACTTGACAACTTAATACGAATCAAATTAAAATACTCACCTCGTAAATATCTGAATTTCAAGAGCTGTCTCTGGTCTCTCTAAGGTCAGCATTTTCCAATCTATGTTCACCTTACTCAGTTCGAGAATATCCACGTGTAACATGGATGGAGGTACTGGATTCAAATAAGGAAAGTCCTTCGCTGGCCTGTTCCAGGATTCTGGAGTCACAACATTTTCTTCCTCGCAGACTTTTTCCGGTCGAAGTTTCATTTCAGGAATTTTGTACAGCGCATTCTGGACTTCTTCCTTTGTCTGTGGCCTTAAAGAACTTAAGTCGAAGAACTTTGGTTGAGCCGGCCGGCCATTTTGTTCATCAAGGTGAGCCATTCCAGATTTGAACAATGAATAAAAGAATTTAGGGAATTATAGCAGGATAGTGCCAAAACTGAGTAGTTCCAGAAAAGTTCCTGAAATAAATTTTCTGTAATTGTAAAATATTTAAAATTTCTGATTGGTATAAAAAGGAGTTTATTCTTCTTGAAGTCTCTTTTCGAAAATTAAATTTTTTCAACAATTGAAAATAGTAAAATAAAACATTTTTATTACTTAAAGAAATGCTACAGGCTAATTAGTTGTTTCTTAAAATTGTTTTTTAGTTTATTTAATATTTAAAACTTTAATTAATGGTTATTTCAAAAATTGAGAGAACGAAAAGAAGAGGAAAACTAAGCAATTGAAACATCACTGGTGCTTAACCATATTGAAGCATTTAAATCCAAATGAATTATTAGATCAGTATTGTTTTATTATAAAATGAAGCAAAGAAATTTATTATTACTGATTTGTAGAATAAAAATTTATTTAGGAAATTTTGATTTGCTTCTATTAAAAACATTCCATTATTTTAATTTTTAATTTTTTTTACAAAAGAGATTTTGTTAGAACATTTAATTATTTTTACAAATTCGTAAGCAAATCAAATATTATAATCAATATGTATCTTGAGGGAAATTATAAGCCCTTGAGTAATAAATCATAAAAAAAATATTTTTTGAAACAATAAAAATATGTTAAGTTAACTTTCTCTAAAACCTTTTCGCAAGTGATTCATTACGTAGAAGCGTTAAGAATCATTCTTTCACATTCTAGCCGATTCCTCATTGAATGGATTTGCAAAGACAATTAACATCCACTGAGCATACTCAGCGCCATAGGAACAAATCTTGTTATAAAGATGTACCTAAGAAATAAAATTAGATTGCCATAGAAACGAAGTGATACCGTACGTGAAAGCGAACAATCAATAAATTGGAACCTTTGCTGGAAAAGTTTGTCACTGACAAGTTAAGATCAGAAAAGGCGTGTTATATATACTCTCAAAGTTTTTATATAAACTTTCTTACTTTATATCTGACACAGACTTTTATTTTAAATAGTTAATCACAAAGGATAAACTGTACAGCAACAGTTCATTCACAAAAAAGCATTAAGTGCTAATATTTCTTTTTTTTTTTTCAATGGTACATGATTTCAACATAACCTTTTTAAGCATTTTTTTTCGATAAAAATTTTCAATTAATACTTCGGTGATTGCTATTCGTTTAAATAAAAAAAAATTTCAATGTATTTTAAAAAACAATATTTTCCTAACTTTCTTTATGAGTTATCATTTAAGATTGTTTGACAGTTTAAAATACTGAGAAGTTAAGTACATTGATATCGAATCCAAAATGTTTCAAAAGAAAATGAAACATAGAATTTGAAAAAGGAATGAAAAACACAAGAAAAATCAGATTGCTTTTTTAAAAAAATCGTGTTTTCTTTAAAAAAATATTTTAATTCCTCTATATTTGGTTGCCTTACTTAGAAAAATTAAGATCTTCACGCGAATTCTACTAACTTAGTACACAAATCGAATAACTTATGATTTTATAGATTTTATTTAACGCTAATATTACTTAAAGTTTTTAATACGTTTTATAAGTTTTTATTAATCATTTAATAAATGAATTTTTCATTAATTAATTTACGCATGAAAATTTTTAAGTTTAATTGTTAATATTTTAAAATCACCAAAAAGAATTTCCTTTCTCTAATTATGATATTCATCACTTTGAAAATTGCTTTGCAATTTGTGTTTATATAACTCCCTAGAAACGTAAATTTTGTTACCACCAAACGATGAAAATCATAATTATATCGCACAATATTGCATTAAGCTATTTAAGCTATATGTAGGGTTTTATTTCGTATAAAAATATTAAGTAGAACTAACCCAAAGAAATATCTATAAT
This sequence comes from Trichonephila clavata, assembly GCA_019973975.1. NCBI lineage: Eukaryota > Metazoa > Arthropoda > Arachnida > Araneae > Nephilidae > Trichonephila > Trichonephila clavata. The sequence goes on from BMAO01026967.1 coordinate 35,505, forward strand.
ATATCTCACAAAAAATTCCATAAAATTCTTTTCTAAAAACTTCTGATCGCATTGTTGAAATGAAACATAAATTAATAATCATATATCAAAATCATTATACTAATATTTAAGTTCTAAATAATAACATATTATAAAAACCTTTGAAGACTAGTTAAAAAAACTAATATTTTGAATCACAGTTTTTCAAAGGAAAAAAAATATTATACGGATGAATAAATCAAATCAAAACAAAGTTCTATAAAAACGTAAAAAAATTCGAAAATACACGATTTGTAAGATTCAAACACTGTACAAATATTTAAAAAAAAAAATGCTTCAATTGAGAAATTTTTTTTTAAAGAATTTTTCCTTCATTTCTTCCTTGAGTCTATGAAATATATTGTATAATATAGTCAATGTGAGGATAACTGAATTATTTAGAGATTTCCTAACCCGGACAACAATAATGTCAGAGCATGTAACTTCTTTCAAACACTAGCAAAAATTCCCCATTCGAATTCCTATTTACACAATATCTTGTTGTCAATCCATTCATTATCTTTTAAAATTTGAAAATATTCTTCAGTAGTGTACCTTGACCTTTCTTATTAAGGAGGGGTTTATAGCGAAAAAGAAGCCCAGTGGCTGGGTGCTATCGTTTCGCGCTTCCACACCACAGGTCCGGGGTTCAAATCCCGGGCCGGACAAGTTCGATTCAGCCTTCCACTCCTTCAATGGGTCGATAAATGAGTACCAAGCTTGCTTGGGAACTAAACACTGAGGGTTTTGCGTCATACTGATCACCTGACGGGAAAATCTGCTTAACTTATCGGTTATTATGCACCTTGAAGCAAAAGGAAAGCTATTGTTGACTGACATCATAATTTTTAATCATGGTATATGGTGAGTGCATTAATATCATATTCTAATTTCACTAATCTATAAGGTGAAATATTTTAATATATAACGCACTTCAGTCTGCATCAATTAATATTTTCCTCTGTTTTAAATGTCTTTGAAATTTCATTTGTTAAATTTCAATGGCAAATAGATTTTTAAGTGAAAAACTACAAGTATACGAGGGTTGGAGCATAAGTCATGGCAACCATTTTTTTTCTTGTAGAAATATGAACGGATCACAAACGATCTGCATCTGCAGTAGTGTGTATGCAGAACAACAGAGGGCTCTGTGATAGCTGGTAGTAGCGCAGCGAGGGCTGTGAAATCAATCAGTTGGTGAGTGTCGTGTGAGATGGAAGTAACCCGTGTTGAGCAGCGCTCTTAGATCAAAATAGCCATTCTCCGTGGGAGAAATGAGATGGAATAACACAGTGAATTTGTAGAAGCCTTGGGAATAATGCCCTACCAAATCGTACAGTAGCACGGTGGGTAGGAAAGTTTAGCAAGGACGTGTGTCAACCCGTGATGAGCAACGTTCGGGACGACAGCTTAGTGTGCAAACCGACTTGGCACGTGCCGTCATCAAGCAGCTCATGGATGAAGACAGACGATCGAGACAACAAACAAAAAGACAGATCGAGAAACGCACAACAAACGCACCGTCATATCAACTTTATGTATACTGTGTTGTCATTCTTTTGCACCATGAAGGCCATATTGCCCTGTATATTGCCGTGATAAATTAGTGTGTTGCGATATTTCTGTGCGATTCATTGTCCACACATGCAGTTAACACTTTGTCCTTTCGTCTGTATATGTCACATTTTCCAACCGGACTGATATTTTCAAGAAAAAAAATAGTTGCCATGACTTTTGCCCTAACCCTCGTAATAAATGCGGTTAAGTACAGGTGAGCACAAATGATGGATCCGATTTTAAAAATCATATTTCGGAACTACTGCATATATTACATGAATATATACATGAAGGAGAAATATACCTTTATTTCTTTCACCAATAACCAAAAGTACATTAAAGATCGCTGTGATTGATATCCGAATATGGCGACAATGACAAAGAAGAGTTTTTGCTTATTAAATATAATATGCTTATTATAAATCCCCTCCTCAGCTATTTCGGGCAACGTGCATTTAGAAATCCCTACGGAATAGAAGCACCAACCAACAAGAGCATTCTGCGATGGTATCAGTTAAAGAAAACAGTTTGCTTGTGTAAAAAGAAAAGCAGCGGTTGACCATGAGTCTCGGAAGAAGCAGTGGAGAGGACGAGACAGAGTTTTGTTCGTACTCCATCGAAGTCTACAAGAGTGCCGCTTGTGCACTTGGATACCCCAGTAAACGGTATGAAAAATTTTACGAAAAAAATTAAATTTCAAGCCGTATCATTTACTATTGTCTCAACAAATAACAGATGATGAGTAAGCATTTGTACAGCATTACGAACCATTGACAGAGTCATGCTACAAAATGTATGAAACGAACTGGATTATAAATTATGTCATGTGACAAGAGGGTCCCACATCGAACATTTACAAGAAGAGAAGAAAAAACTTCGTATATTTCTCTTTACATTCATGCATCACTTATTGTAATATGTATAGTAATTTCGACAATGCTGCGAATATTGGTCTTGCTTTTTAATATCAAGCAAAGACAACCTTAATTTGAAACTTCATTCAAGGATTTTAGAGTAAAGAACCAATTGTTTGTGTAATGAGTATCTCTCTTTTATTCCTGGGCACTCAGCACTTGATGGTACTCGAATCAAAGAAACAAAGTCACAAAAGTACATTTTGACTGGTATAAATATCGTCCTTCTGCCGGTACCAAAAAGAAAACACTGCTTCAAAACATATCTCTTAAACAACACTATCAATTAAAAATGCAATAAATTTGAAACCTTAATAAGTAATAAAGTATTGTGATCAACTAAACTACGCTAACGAAAAAATAATTTTAAAATAGTCCTATGTTCACATATCACAACAGGTCTAAGTACAATTCAATATAGATTCCAGGTTACACGTTTAAAATTACTAGCTACAGGTGCCAAGTTTTTTTTTTTAAAATTACCGACAAAATTAAAGCAAAAATGTTTATTCAAATCCCTACATCTGAAGAGAACTAAATAAAAACTAAAACACACACGTAAAAGCTTGTTCCTCGAAGTGGCGCCGATATTACTGGACACGTTCCAAAATTCAGTCAACGTTTTATTTTCTAATCGGTTATGCATACCATTTAAGTGCTTCGCCCGGAGACAGATTTATCACTATCGCTTTACAATATGTCAAGTGGTGAACTTGAAAAATTAAAATTAAACGTTCAAAAATTTTCGTAGTTTTGAAGAGCTAAACAGACGTTACCTTAAAAGAAATTAAAAAAAGGCTTATCTAAATAAAATGTACGTCAAATTAATCTTAAGTTCTTTTTAGATATCAGATTGGTATAATGGACGTCATACTAGAAATACTTAGTTAACTATAAACGTCCGCAGACAGATTTTTCACGGTCGCTTTATGATATACGTCAAGTGAACTTTGAATATTAAAATTAAATGTTCAGAGAGAAATTTTTAACTTTGAAGAGTCAACCAGACACCTCACCTTAAAAGAAATGAAAAAATCTGAATGAATTCTACGTTAAACTCTCTTTAATCGAGGCTCTCTCCAGATATTAGATTGGCATGTTTAAAAAAAATGAACGTCATGGTGGAGTTACTTAGTAACAAATGAACTAATATAAGTTTAGAGACATTCAATTCCAAAAACGACTGGTCTGTTCAAATTAATGTCACTTTAGGTCTATTGGCGATAGACTTTGCAATTTTGAACTGCCACTATGAGATGAGAACAACTTTGAACTGAATTATTTTCCTAACTTCACACAATTC
>BMAO01026968.1:0-19674 GCA_019973975.1 Trichonephila clavata
TTTTGTTTGATTCCATACTATATATATCATATTCATTTTTGCGCAACTATGCTTCGTCATCGTTTTACAAAATTCTGTTTCTCTATTCTGAATTTCATATTTCTCGGATAATTTCTTGGAAAGTTATGGCAAAAAAAAGAAGTTTTGAGCCACCAAAAATATTATTTCAGGTTTATAACATGCATCTTTTTTGTTACGCAATTATTTAATGTTCAACAGTTAATATTCTAGTCTAGACACATTAGGAACCTTTAAAAGTCTTTTTCGAACTTTTTTTTTTAATAACTATATAACTTTCCCTACCGATGACACCATTCGATGATTGAATTAAGCATTCAGTGACGGAGTAAATATTGCTCTTTCTCCCAACTCAAATCTTACGATTTTGGAATATAATATCGTCCAAATATTTTTTTATCTCTAGGAATGATTTCTGCTCAAATTTTGACATATTGGCATACTCACATTTAAGGAAACACAGGATATTTTGGGTGATATTTTCTACTATCGGAAATTAATTCGATGTGTATTATCACGTCATAAAGTATTATTTGCTAGGAATATAAGTTTTTTCGCACTCTCGGCCGGACTACACAAAAAGTAATTGTTATATGAAAACTGGAAAAAGATATGGGTTACCTTAAATGTAATGCATCGTATTTCACAAAAAGAGAAAATCTCGTAAGTCATAAATTTCGTTACTATTGTAGTGTTAACAGTTACGAATTATGTACCTATTTTCTGTAATTAGCAATAAACACCACATTTATCACTTTTGGAAACACCAACACTTATGAAAACATAATAAAAATTCTATTCTATCTAGGAAGAGAAAGGGAATTACTTCTTACATAATACGAAAACCAAGAAATTCTTGGAGAATTGACCCTGAAGCTGTACGTTTTAACCGATTGATAACTCCTTCATGGTTTATGATATAAACACATACCTGAGTTGGAAATAATCACGGGTTTAGGATACCTTGAGAGGCGTGGAAATTTGAAGAGATCTACACCCCAGCACAATTGTCGTTCTTGTTTCTTGAACACGGATGAAAATAAAGAGCTCCGTCCTCAATAACCCTCTTTCTGCTTTGATTGCGACATCTTAGTTACTTTTAAAAAACCAGCAATCCTTTATTACCTTTATTTTGAACGTTTTGTAACAACAACCAAACGAATATATGATAGCCCGGAGTCAGCTTGATTGGTAACACGACAACATTGGTACAACTACCTCAAATTGTCAACTTTTACCAAAAATCGACAATATTTTATGATCTTATTTTATAGTCCACCTTATAAGCTTTATAAAAATATCAAGTTTGTCATTTTCCATTCACTAGAACAAAAATTACAAGTGTTTTAGTAAAAGCAGATGCCATTACTTTAAGCAAGATGTCATACTTTTAAAACGCGTTTTACTCGAAATGTAAGTTTTTTTGAAAATAATTTAAACGGGGTCAGCGATTGCTAAAAAAATTTTGAAAATGATTAACTAAATTTTTTTGTGTAAGCTCTGTATAATAGTAGAAGTGTTATAAACCGTGAGATTTATCAACCACTTTTTTATTACAAAATTTACAGTCCTTATGGGAATACAATCACTGTTTTCTTAAGCAATTTCATATAATAACTGAGATAAAGTGCTCTGGTTTTGTAAAAATTAAAATATCTCTTATCCTAAAGGTCATTTCGACAATGAATAACATAGCAACACATCAGAGTTGAAAAATTGAAAGTTTGTTTCTAAACCTTTGGTACAGAATGGACCGCGTTCATGTTATTTTTTGTCAATTTTTACCCATTTTAGTTATAATAATTTATTTTTCTCTTTTTAATTGTAGCCTATCTTTCTTCAAATGTACTAAAAATCTTAAAACAACAAAAAAAACCATATCTCCATTTTTTTTTAAAAAAACGTCGCAACTAGGCGGATAACTTAACAAATGAATATGTAAATAATTTCTTCAACTGTATTGAGAACAAAAAACATAACGCACATATTGTGTTTTTATAGCTTTACTTACCAACACACTTATCATTTACAAAAACTTTACCCTCTTCTTTACATTTGCACATTCCTTTTTCAGTGGATACACTGAATATGCAATCTGAAATATAAGGGTCACATTTCAGCTCTTCGCATCCTTCGATGATCTCACAGTGATCTCCGGCCGATCCGATTCTGCACGAGCATGTTTTGTAAGAGGAACAAACACCACCATTATAACAATCACTATCATCCCGGCATGATCCTATTTGAAATAAGTAAATAGATTATTGTAAATGCGTTTCCCCCGAAAAAACTCTGTGCTGAAGAGATAATAAATATAAAGCTGGTGCTACAATTTAAACACTTCTTTAATCTTACCTCAGAAGTAATGTAAGAAAAACCAAATGAAATAATAATTTGCAACCAAAACTATAATAATTTTCAAAATCTTTTACACACTGTTTAAGACATCAGTAAAGAATGTTTAATATGGCTTAACGTTATTTTAAAGAAACAATGACTGCTGATAAAAAAACTGCAGTTGTAAGATGCTTCATGAACCAATTTACTGAGCTGATGTTTATCTTTTAGTTAAGTTCGACAATTTATGATTTTACAAAAAATATTCGAAAAAAGCCAGGATTTGAATAGATTTCTTAATATCCTGTACTTGCTCTTTAAAAAAAAACAAGTTTCATGTAATTTTCTTTTACTTCGCTGAGATGTTTCAAGGGATAGACGAACAACTCAAAACATAATCCATTGGATAAATTTCATGAACTTATTAAATAATAATTTGATAAGCCGAAACTAATATTCCAGATTGGATGTAGAAGAGGTACAACCAAACTTACATAAATATTTTCAAAACGATTTAGCGGACTTTTTCTACCCTAATATACTTATCTCTTCTCGAGAAATCTGGAATCATTTCAAGTATGTGCTGTAGCTACAGTTAACTAAGTAGAAACTAGTTCCCAATTTGCCTTGCAGTTGGTCTATGGTGGCACTGAAGTCTTAAACTTGGAGCTTTCGGCAGTTTACTGTGTTATGAAATGAAAATTATGGTATTGTTTTCAAGACACTCTTTTGCTGTTGTAATATTGAGCTTTTGAACTATGTATTTTTTACTGATTGTTGCTAGTGCAGTGCTTCTCAAACTTTCAATACTGTCGACCCAATTTTCAATTTGGAATCCTTTCTACTATATGCGCTGTATCCCTCGTTAACTTAGTAGAAACCAGTTCTCAGTTTGCATTGCAGTTGGTTTTTTCTGGCGCTGAAGTTTTAAACTTGGATTTTTCAGCAGCTTATTGTGCTGTAAAATTATGGAATTAATTTCACTACACTCTTTTGCTGTTGTAATATTGAATTTTTGAAAACACTATAGATCTTTTACTGATTGTTGCTAGTGAAAAATTAGTGGAATATAGATTACAATGTCCTCTTAACCGACGCACACCCGAGTGTTAGTAATCCGACATACCTCAGTAAGCAATTACTGTGTAAACTAATAATAAATTCAAAATACACCGGTATATTTAAACTCTTTGTTTGACTGACTTTACTTCTTTGATTGTTTACTACTTAATCTCAATCATGAAATCCTTTTAACAAAAGTACTTAAATCCACCAATGAAAGGCAAGAAATGCAGCTAAGGTTATAAAAGCTATTCATTAACTTTAAATGGTCTAGTTGAAAGCTGCAAAAATATTTCATAGACCATGAAAACTTTAAAAATGCTAGCAGATGAAAACTGTGGTAGTTTTGAAGGAGAAGCTAATTGTGGGGGACAAAAGATAACCTGTTTTCAAAACAAAATTGGAGCAAAATCTTAATCGCTAGTCTTTGACTATGAAGTTCAATTTATTTGCTTTTACAAGAAATGACAGACGTTGATTCGTATTACTACTTGCACGTAACCCGTTCAGGACCATGACCACAAATATATGATCACGCGTTTTTACTTCCAGGGCTCACGTTATCATCTATGTGATAGCACTTTCCTTGCTCTGAGGCCCATGATGCCGCCGATGTGATCCGAGTTTGGAATGTTTTTATATTAATTTTTACAAGCACTATATGGTGATTGAAGTTTATTTTTTCGAATAATCTTTCACAAAACTTTCAACCTCAATATGTGCTTTCGGCTACGAGTTTGTTTAAATTAGAGAACCGGGATATTTAGGAATGTAAGCAACTGCACATGTTTGGATTTTTCCAGAAAATCGGTCATTTAAGGGTTCGTGATTTATTGCGCTCTGGATTTCAGTTTATAGTAGGACTACGTTGGAAAAAATTGAAAAGCTTATTAGATTATTTTATTTTGTGTGGCTCGTATTTACAAAACTAATTTTAATACACAAATTCATTTAAAAAGCAGAACTTCATAGAACAAACGCGATGACTCATTTTTCAAGAAGAATAACCTTTGTACTTAGTGTCTCATTTTTAATTCAGTAAGAACAAACGATTCTTTTTCGTTGGTATTGCATTTTGAGTTGCCAAAACTATAAGAACAGAAAACATAATATTAAAGTGATATTAAGAAAGCAAAAAGCATTATAAGGATTAATTAAAAATAAAAAAAATCATTACATTAGACCTTTTATTTAAAAGATTTGTATCAGTTTAAACCACAAGTTTGTGTGAGAGTAAATTTATATCATTTGATGTTTGCCAAATAGTATTTTGTAAGTTTCGCGTCCATTTTATTTTAATCATTATCACGAAAAAGAGTTAAAAGAGTACTTTTTTTTTAAGGAAAACGTTTTCCTTAATATTCACAATTGTTTTGTTTTTTTCAATAAAGCAAAACATTTTGTGCTGTATATTCATATATTACCAATGATAGTAAAATATAAATTTTAGCGTATTTGATTACATTTAAGATTTTGTATGAATTTTTTAATGAAATTAGGCTTAGCAGTGAATTTCTCCCGGTCCTGTGCGTGCGTATACTTTCAGAACGTGTCAGCCTGGTGAAACACTTCTTTCTGTTTTAGAAGGCCCTGAAGGGCTTAAACAACATTACGCATTCTTTAAATAGAACAATGGTAAGTAAATATTAGTTCAGTCTATTTTCAAAGAGATATCCAGAGTTATCTGTGATCAAACTGAGGGAAACTTATTTTGCACGTTAAGAGTAAATGAGTCAATGAAAAACTTGAAAAGTATAATCTTTCGGGAGTAAATAGATTCTAACTTATACATGATCACAAAAACTTTTTAATTTTCGAACTCGAGTTTAGAATAACAAAACAAAAACTAATTGGAACTTAAAAAACAATGACGCGTCTTTTCTATTAAGACTTTCCACAGTTTTGTTGGAATCCATCATCTAGGCTGCAGAAATAACTTTAAAAATTCCATGAAAGAGTAAAGCTCTAAGCAACAAGTAAGTATTGACCTTTCTCTTCATTTATTTTTGAATTTATCGGAATAAATGCAAATATTTTTTTTTTTATCAACGAGAAAGATATATCTCAACAAAATTCAGTTTATTCACCGACACATCTTTTAGAATCTGGAAGAAGCTTTGGTGATTTTTTCATCAAAGGAAAGGAATTCGATTGTGTATTATCACGTCATACTAGATTGTATGCAAGAAATCGAAGTTTTTACACACTGGATAACTCTACACTAAAATAATGTACCAAAAGCTCTTCTGGCAAACAACCCTCTCTCATGAAGTCTTTTTTGAAACAGTCACCCTTGATACACGGGTTCCTGTGGCTGCATACAAGTAACGAGAGAGCTGAGAAGTTGTAGCCTCCCTGTTACGCCTCGCTATAATCGACAAAGGGCGATCTTCTCTGGCCATCGTGGCTCTTGTACGACCTTGACCAGGCTTTCCCTCCAGTATCCTGGAACTGTTTTCATAAGTTACACTCGACGCTGGGCATTAAATTCAACTCTTTGCAAATCTGTTCTTGACATTTGTCTGTTTCTAGCCTCCCAACAATTCTCCACCTCATTCCATCATCTAAACGTTGGTGGTTACTCATTTTTACTGTTACAATTGAAATTGAACCGATTGCTTCAAAATAACACCAAAAATTCGCCGTGGTGTACTGGCGAACGAAATACCTCTTAATTTACTCGCGCTTATAAAGCCTGTTTTTCTGCTGGCTCCAGCTACACATACGTGTACGATGAAGTATTTGCGGTACAAAGTTTACATTTTTGACTAGAAGCAGTGGTTTTTCATTCAGTTCAGTTCTTTTCATGCAATTCAATAAAATATGCAAATTCTCTTAATTTCTTACACCAATGTATAGATTTGCTTTCTTATTTTAAGATTTATTATGGGTCAATGCTGTTTCTCCTGTATGAATATTTATTAATATTATAGGTTTTATCTACATGTTTTCTTTTAAAGGATTTATGTATATATTTTTGTTTCCCGTTCTTCCAAATATCTTTTTACTTAACATGTATATTCTTACTCTAAAAGGCAATGTATAAAATAGATGCAAATTTTTATATTTAATATTACTGAATTTTTGTAAAAATAATAACTGAAAACGGTAATTCATTTTTTAGTTAGAAATAAATAAATAATATCAGAAAATAATGGAAATATTTTAACGAGTGATTAATCAATTGCATTGATAAATTTAGTTATTTTTATTTGTCTTTGTCTTGATTTTATATTTGCTATGCTTTTATTTTTATTATGCTAAAGATATACTATTTTGAAGGTAACGAACTTGTAAATACAACTTTTTTCTCTTACTGCATTTGTGTTGTTTGGTATACTGTACATTATTTTTAGTACTTCATAAACTGTATATTTTAATGTAACGAAACTATGTGATCTGTATAAAAACAGGTTCTATCAAAACTTGTCAGTAAAGCTCTCTTTATGACAATAAGCATTTTTACTCATTAAAGACTGAGTACTGGGGGATGTCTTTTCTCGGAGGGGGGGGGGAATTATCGACCTTTTGAGGGAGTTGGGTGTCTTTGAAAATTCAACAATAGTTCTCGTGGTGCTTATAAATTTGAAGTTAATTATTTAGAAACAATCAAACAACATACATTAAGATATTGAGTAAAAATTAATAGGATATATATATATATATATATCTTAAAATTTATACAAGATTTAATTACTTTAAGAGAAAAATCTGATAAGCTAGCATACTTACGCGAAATCTTTGTATATTTTAACAATTTTCAAGTATATATATCCCTATTATTGGTAAAATAGCTAGCATATGTTGATTCTCAGCTTTATCAAAAAAGTTGATATATTTTTAAATAAAAATCATAATTTAATTATTTGAAGCAGAGTTGATCAAACAATTCAAGGTTTTTCTCTTATAAAACGAAACAAACTTTTTAAAACATGATTTAATCTTGGCAAATCAAGTTAAGAATTCAGAATGGAACCAAAGACTCTTAACTCTGAAGAGAAAACTTTCAAGAAATCAGCTGTGTTAATTAGAGGAGAATTCGTCTCTTAATCAAAATATTCACAAGATATGCGGGAAAACTTAATGAGCCAAAGGGCTCAAAACAAAGAAAAGGAAAGGAAACCTACATATATTACGATTTGCTAAGTCTTGAAGTCCCTTAACCCCAATTTTTATTACTTCAGAATAACATGAGTTTTCAAATGAGTGAAGTATCATTTTCAAACAAATGAAGAAAAAAACTTCGTACATTAATCACTTAATGATTTTAGATTGTCTGTCAGATTATAGGAGATTTAGTTTTGTGCCCTCAATCTTTAAAGGGCTGATTCTTCTCTATGTTGAAGTAACTCAAATAACAAAATTAATTTTACTGTACGTTAAGGAAACGAAACTGACGGCCAAAAAAAACTGAAAAATCACTGTTTTCTGCCGCGTGCCCACAATAAAGAATATAAATGAAAGAATGGTGTGAAAGTTTTGTGTTGTGCAAAAATATCCCCATCCGTGAGGAGATGGAAATGGATTGGAGAACGAAGTGGCCGGTTGAACTGAATCGATTCAGTACAACACGCATGAATGCATAAAAGGTAAATAAAATAATCTGAGATAAACGGAAAGTATTGCATTTAACGTATCCTTGCATTTTAAATGGAAACGCGTGGTAACTAATAATATTTCGAAAATGGCTTTTAATTAAACAGGCATATTTTTTTCCATATATTGTGTATGATTTTTCATCGGCAAATTCGTTGGAAAATGCATCCTCTTACAAAATATATAAATAAAAGGCAGTGTGTATAAGAAATTCAGAAGCTTTAAATTAAAAAAGGAATTGAAAAACGCTTGTTACTCTTTGCAAGAGAGTATCGCAATATACGAAAGGAAATGGCACTACTGCAAACTTTTTCGACTCATAGATCCCTTAGAACTAAGAGTTGTTTTTGCGGAGCCCCATTCCATACACAGTTAGAAGAATATATCTTAAAATAATATTTAAAGAAAGTAGATTGACATGATTAAAATACTTTTTGTAAAGATCTATAAAAAAGTATTTTTTTTCTTATATATTAAATAATTATACAGTAATTTTAAATCAAATAACTCATTAATTATATATGTGATCCAAGTGTCACCCACTCATATATTAGCAACTGGGATATGGGTTTTAATTTTTTTAATATATAAACTGTCGAAGGTAAGGTCTACTGAAGTTATATTGCTGTCATAGTTCATGTTATGCCTTTATTTTGTTTTTAAATTTTATTTTTAGTCACTACGTTGAGAAACATTTTTTTCTTAAATACATTGTTCTGAATATCATTATAATATTTATTGCTGGGTGAAAAATCCTGAGCGTTTTGCAGGAATTTGCAGCCTAAATTTAGGAGCCGCGCGCGTTTTGGCTTAAATTTAGATTTGAACGCACGTCGAATCTATTGATATGTCAATAAGTTGCGCCCCTTCTTGACTATAGTTTTTTTTCCACAAATGAAAGAAGATGTATGTCCATTAGAAAACAATTTAGTTTTCTAAAACACTGTACAAACGAGTATAAATTATTTCATGAAACCTGGGATCATAAGCAATAGAATTTTCACAGTCTAGTAGGTAGTACATGAATAAAGAAAATAATCACTTTAATATTCTTTTATATATTAAAGCAGTGCTTTTCCAAATTTCAATTGCTGCGACCCAATTTTAAATCATAATTTTCCTCGTGCCCCCCCCGTAGAATAACATTGTATTGAATGCAATAACAATGTATTCTGATGCTAAAGATACAATTGGACTTTAATTAGATATTGCACAAATTATAAAGGTATATATTATATTTTTTATATGACAAGCCCATGAAAGTCACCAGTACTTATTAAACCTGTCCTTAACTTAGAAATGATAAATTAATTATCAAATATATTGTGCCGCTGATACATTTATAGTATATTATAACAGTGTAAATATGTCAGAATGTATTTTGTTTTACTTCTTTTCAATAAATTAATAGTTTTTAAAATCTTTTATTTCTGACTTTTTGATATGCTCACCCCCCCTTAAGGTTATGATGCCCCCTAGGGGGCACGCCCTACAGTTTGAGAAGCGCTGTGTAAAAAGAAAGTTTTCAAACGTATTGCAAAATAAAGTTATATGATGTATTAATAAAGTTTGCAGTTTTAGTGATTGAGATGAGATTTAGATACTATGTAGTAGTTATACACACTTCATGGTTATCATGAATCGATTTTGCATACACATGCATAATTTTCTTTTCAATTTTTTATTGTGACTCATGGATTCCCTGGGTATGTCTCATGAAACCCCAAATTTCCTTGGAACGCAGATTGAAGACCACTACTCGACTCCTCTATTCAACAAGGAGCGAAACAGGTTGCGAATGGTAGACAGCAAACTATTTCTTGAACTAGGTTGCTAGTGTATTCTACTTCTAGCATGATTGCAGCGCGTATGCAGTATTTTAAATTCTCACTTACCCATACACTCGTGTTGAAAGTAAAGCTTTCTCATATCCTTGCATCGACACATTCCTTCTTCAGTTTCCTCATTGAGTATACAATCTGAAATCTCAAGATTACATTTCAGTTCATCACAGCCTACGATTTTCTCACATTTCTTGCCCTTGTAGCCCATTGCACAAATGCACACTTTATCCTCACTACAAATACCGCCATTACGACAATCATCATCCTCTGAACACAGGGCTGTTCGGGAAAAAATAATGAATAGTTAAAAGTATTTTACAATCTCAACAGTAATATCTATCGAAGGAAAGTAAGTACAATCAGACTCCCAACCGAGAGAACACGAAAGAATTTCCGAAAATTAACATAACATAATCCCTACAAAACATCATTTGTTAAAAAAGATACTAACGGACGATTATGTGTGTATTTTATTTAAAAACAATTTTAATGAAATGAAAATTGAGAATAATTTTGCATGAATGTGATACACACATATATTTTATTATTTAATTAATATCTTATAAGAGGATGGGAGGGCTATAGTGTAGAAAAATATAGAATGTCAAAAAAATGAATCGATCTAAATAACACTGGTTGTTTCCAGAAGAACCAGATTTTTTTCTCTATGCGATGCTAAGTTTAAAATCTGGGGGGAAAATACAGCTTATTTCTGCTGAGTAATGCGTTACGAGAAACTCGCTTCATCATATCATCTCGGAAATTTTTAACGTTCACCATAAGTATACTTTTACAAGGCATCTATCTGAACGTAAATAAAAACCGATTACAAGAAACAAAGTTCTCCACAATATAAATTACATCATAATAATTTTATCCACCTAATCATGCAACGTCTAAAGCAGGGGTGGGCAGACTTTTCCAGGGTAGGGGCTACTTCTAATTTTTTCAAGGTGTTGCGGTCCACCCAGTATCTGTGGCCCACACAAAGGAGGGGGGGGGTCCCCGAAACCGGACACTCCTCCATAGCGCATGATTTTTTTTCCATCGATTACAATCACAAGTATATATTACGTAAAATTTAATTCCGTATTTATTATTAATGATTTTTTATTAATTAATGCTAATTATTTATTCAATAATTTATTTCTTACTCTCCTTTGTTCCTGACAAAATAAAAAAAAATTATGTTATGCATCGTATTGGAGAAGGATATAAGAATGGTAGACATTCCACCCTGGACCGCCGCACCCCGCACCTTATTTGAAAAATTCACGAGTGCGCCCACTTTCCAGGGTCGTGGGTGTGTGAGATAAGGAAAAGTCAACAATATATATTTATTATAACTTAATAATAAATATCGATATTTAAGTAGGTAAATAAAATGAAAAACTCACTTTTTTGAAAACGCGTTTAAAGCAAAACGCAAAATTAATAGCCAGAAATATATTAATATATACTGATACATTTATTATCAAACAATTCAAAATACAATAAAAAATAAAATATTTTCATCTGAAGTCAGTTCTCATAATTATAGTCACTAGTAGACTTAGTCTACTTACTGTCAGCCTATCTTGAATATTTACAATTACTAACGACTTATCTTCAGGCGGTCATTCCAAATTGTCTAGGCGGTCCACCTGTCGATCGCGATCGACTTAACGCCCACCCCGGATCTAAAGCCTTCATTTGTATATATTGTGAGGTAGTCTATTTTAAATTAACGGCACAATTCCTGAAAGTTTAGGGTTTTAGCTCATCCATGGCTTAATTTTCCTTAAACCTCATTTGCGTTGACAAGGCTAAACAAAATACACAGGTTCCACTTCAGAGTAGAGTGATTTGAGTCCCTCATTAATCGTGAAAAATAGTGAAAAATAGTTATAAAAATAGTGAAGGAAGAGAATTTGTACTGACCACACAGATTTGTAACACACGTCAGAAAAGAACGCAGAAAAAATAAATTATTTTGAATCAAAACATTTGCTAAATTTTCAAAAACATCGAATCTTAAGGTATCCGAACACGTTCGGAGTACTTTTTAACAAAATAGCATACTAAAACATTATAAATGCTCCTTTTAGGACTCAATACCAATAAATATTATTATTAAGCTACCAAAATTTAAAATAAATTTCCTGAATTTTACAAAATTCACAATTATAAGTGAAATTTTAGCAATATTTTTGAAAAACTTGAAAGCAGTTAGAGAAAAAAGTAATAAACATATATTAGTAAAAGTATTACTAAAACAAATTAGATGCATTTATCTAGAAAATGTACCAAAATTTTAATTTTTTATTAAAATGTGAAATTTTTTTGACCTTATTGAGTAAACATTATAAGAAATGTTACATTTTTTATGAGACCATTATTTAAATAACAAGCCATTACTCAAAAAGTATTCATACAATAAGAAATATTTTTGTACATTCTCTAGAAACGATAAATATCAGGTTCAAAAAGTTTTATAGAAATACATTCGTTATACTTTGAGTTATCAGACTCGCCATGATAGATTTTGAGCAATTTAAATGCCCACTTCTGGTAGATCTAAAATCCACTTCCGGTTTTTCTAAATTTATAAAATTGATTGTACCTTGGCCTCTAGGTAGTGTAGAAACAAAACAAAGTATGCTTCGTAAAGTCAAAAGATAGCTCTATTCAATAAAATAAAAAACAAAAATATCTGTCTTGATTGAATTTGGTCATTTTCACCGTGTTCAGATACCTTAAACATCAAACGTAGTTATTCACCGATGGTAAGAACATTTCTGACAGCACTGAGAGCTTGAAAGACACTAAATTATGCGGTTAAGGGGAGTCAGTAGGGTAAACACCTTCGGGAAGTCGATTTTGAGTTTTTGATATTTCTAAAATCCCCAAATCAGGACCTTTCCAATAATGTACCGTACTTGCCATTTTACTAATTAAAAGTATGTTAAAATGATTTTTAAAAAATAATCAGCTGATTAGCCACGCCCCCTTTGACAGATAGAAATGTAAACATTGACCTCTTAAATCTGGGAAGCTTTTCCAAAGCCACTCTCTGTTTTATTTATTCATACGCAATTAACTGTAGATTAACTGCAAGCGTAACCGTTAGGGTTGTTTACCTATTTTGGAGCGCATACACGTTTTTATTGTGTGTGTTTGGGTTTTTAAATTAAATATATAAAATTTCTAAAATTCAGAAATTTTGAAATTTCAAAGTTTTTGTTTCTTTATTGGTAGATGGAAAAAAATATTTAAAAAAAACATAAAGGTACGTTTTAAGAAGGTAGGAATACTCTCAATCATAGTAACAGTACTTCAAATACTAAAAGAGTAATGTCGATCCTCAAGCTGGACATACACATGACTCAAAGGAGACATGTGCAAAATAAAGTTTGATTAGAGTTTTTCTTCTTATTAAAGTAAGTATTAAAAATACCATCATGAATTAAAATATTCTTGCATTTGCTTTCAAGAATGAAGTTCATTGTAAAATGTGTAAAAGAGGTTTAGACATGCAAGATTTAAAAGGTAAGTTTTTTTTTTTAACATTTATAAACCCCGTGCACCACCGAACGTGTAACACGGGGGTAAACAACACAGATAGAAGAAAGGAATTACAACACAAACATCCATGCCTTCTCCGGGATTCGAACCCAGTCCCTGCGGAAAAGGTAAGTTTGGGCTGGAAATTTGTCCTGAAATGTTGTGCTTGTCCATATGATGTAGAATTCTCTTTTTTAAATATTCATGAAGGAATGCAAATTTCCACAATAAATACCAGGTTTGTATATGCTGCGTGCTCCATTAGGAGATGTGCAGAAGCTGGGAGAATGTTTTGCAGCATAATGAATCTTCGGCAACCACCTACAAGGTTTTCTCCTTACGGTAAGCGAATCTCAAATGATGTAAAACTTGTTTACGAGGAGTCCATTCAAAATGCTACGAGGGAAGCTATTTCTGAAAATGAAGGTAATAATAATATTGTGGACATGGCAGAAACATGGTTACACATCATCAAATGGTGCAGTTACTGTGACCAGCATTGATATAGGTAAGGTGATAGATGTCAATATTCTTTCGAAATATTGTATATGAAAAAAATGGGCACATAAAAACATTGTTTTTGACCTGTTGGTGAAAATTCATGGTGTGGATATAAACAGGCTGAAGAATCGGGTAAGTCTTACAAACGTAAAAAGTCTTCCGGTTGCTGTTGTAGTAGCAATGAGTTCTATATTTAGATATCTTTCCCAGCTTGATTTGTTGAGATAATGTTTGCATCGAAAAACACAAAACCCGAATGAAAGTTTTCATAATGTCATTTTATCACGGGTTCCCAAAACAAGATTTGTGCTCATTGAAACACTTTCACTTGGTGTTTATAATGCTGTTTGTTCCTTTAATGATGGTAATGTATCCAAATTAACAAAAACTTCAGTAAATGGCAGTAGGACCTGGAGAATATTCGGTAAGTGCCATGAAAATTCTCGATAGAGAAAAATTAATGAAAGCAAGCATGCTTTTTCTGGATGATCAAAGAAAATTAGAAAAGATAAAAGAAAAAGAAGAAGATAATATTAAGAAAAATAAGGCAAAAACCGGTTACAGTGCAGGAACTTTTTTGATGAGGTAAAATTTTATATAAAAGCTACTGTTTTCTGAAAATTTTCTTTTCTAAACTGTGTTTTCTCTTTTCTATAAATTTACTGTATGCATGAAATAGAAATTTTTATTTTATATTTCATATATATTCTAAGGTATACTGAAGTGAAATTTTTTGAAATATTCCTCAGACATTTAGCTAAAAAGCATATGTCGTAACACAGAAAAGAAAATTTTTTATTCAATTCCTTATTGTACTCTGCAAAAATTATTTTTTTAATTAGGTTGATCAATTTTTTAAAAAAGAGATTTCACTTCTGTATAAAAATAAATGTTTTATTTAATGCACACACAAATATATTCAAAATGCGTTGCATGAAGCTTGTTATATACAAAAAAAAATCATAAATTTCATGTTTAAAAACACAAAAATAGTTTACTTGTTGTTTTGGATACTATCTATGTAATATTTATATAATCTTTTAATTCTTATATTTAAAGAAATTGTGTTTACATGTGAATATACAAAACACTAAAGAAATTTTTCGAAGTGCCATATAATCATGTATTACTGTCTTATATAGATTATATTTTTTAATTTGTGTCTTCTTTCTCAAAAATTAATTGTATGCATAAACTGGAAATATTTATTTTATATTGCATATATATTATATATACTGAAGTAAATTTTTGAGATATTCCTCAGACATTTAGCTGAAAAGCAGATGTCGTAACATAGAAAAGGAAAATTTTTATAAAATTCATTATTCTATTCTACAAAATTACATTTTTAAACATACTGATCAATTTTTAAAAAAAAAAATTTCACTTCTATATAAAGATTAATGTTTATTTAATGTATACACACATTTTTAAGCTTTGTTTTCTAAAGTTTCTTAGTAAAAGGTACATAAATATATCCCAAAATGCAATGCCCTTTTTCGTTGCACTAAACTTGTTACATACAAAAATACACAAATTTCATGTTTAAAAACATAAAATCTGTTTTCTTGTTGTTGTTTTGGATACCATTTATGTAATATTTTAAGAATCCTTTTAATTCTGATACTTTAAGAAATTGTGTTTACATGTATATAAAACACTAATGAAATTTTTTGAAATGTCGTATAATGATGTATTACCAAACCCATATTTTCATGTATTGACACATTTTTACATGGTATTTATGATGCTTATAGTCAACTTGGATGACAGTAATGTATCAGAACAGAAAATTCTTCAAAAATTGATGCGAATGCTATAAAATATCTCGATAGATTAAAAGTGAAAAATGCTATACATGTATTTTCTGAGAAATCTAAGTAAAAGAAATAAGTAAAAAGTCTTAAAAGTTATTGAGAATAAGCTAATATTTCAAAAAATAGTGCAAATACAGATTGTAATTCATAATTTTTTGAAGAAGTGACATTTTATAATAAAAATGCCATTATCTCAAAACGGTGTTTTTAAAAATGCGTATACCATTTTCTCAGAACCTATTCAACGGAAGCACTTGAAATCTTCACTGAATATTACTGATATGTTAATATATATACTGAAGTGAGCTTTTATTAATATACCCATAATATTTTTGTAAAAGTCAGTTATCGTGAAAAAAATGACATTTTTCAAAAAATTCATAGTGATACTGTTGCGATGAATGTTTTTGAAAAAACTAAACAATATGTTTAAAAAAGCTTCCGTACATTTTAAATAAAAAAGTCTAATTAATATACAGAAAAATTTTAAGTCTGTACATTTATTATTTTATGAGAAAAAGGCACATATAAATGCTCAATTTAACATTAGCGGTATAGGGGGTACCGACTTACCTTAAGAAACTAACAAATAAATTCAATCAAAATTTTCTTATTTCGAATACCAAATTTTACCATGATTGGTTTTTCCGTTATTCGATACTTTTTCGGAAAAAAAGTAATAAGTAAATTTCGGAAACATTTGCTCGAAACTGATTTATATACAGAAATTAGGCTCCACAGTGTTATAATTTTGATTGATTAAATTATTGAAAGCACTTTTTCCTTCGTGAAAATTCTTTGCTGTAACACTTTTATAGATTTTTTTTGGTTACCTAAAATTTGTAGTAGTGTGTATTTGAAATATATTAAAATATTTTGCTATTTCACTTTGCTAGTGAAGTATTAAAAATTGCAGGAAAATAAATCCAATCTTGCTAAAACAATATATTTAATTGGATGAAAAACAAGCGTAAAAGATTTCTACAATGGAAGTATTAACTGGAATACAATGCCAAGCTCGATTGTCGTAAGATAACAAGCAAGTTTTGTATTAAATACATAAAATTAATATATCAATTAAGCAGACATTTTGCAACACTTACCTTCGTTTTTTAGCGTATTGTCTTTCGTGCCGTTTCTTATATCATACCCTAACACTTTCAGCTCTTCGATAGATATTTTATTCATTGGTATAGCATAAGTCTCCTGTCCTTTTTGGAAAAAGATACAAGTGAAAAAAATTAAAATTAAATTAAGGAGTTCCATTTTTTTTATTACAGGTATCAAGTATGTCGTTACGACTTTGGAAGTGTCATTGCGTTTTCTGATCAACTTGAGAAAATTTGGTTGTATTTTTTGTGGAATTTATTATCAAACTAAAAGATTCAGATATTTATTTCTTATCAGTATTTTGTTAGTGATAAAATTTTTCTGTTTGACTTTCTGAGCTTGCATTTTCTTCAGTAAACATGAATTATTTTTTCTTGTGACACTTTTTGTTTGAAGACATGAACAAACGTTGGCGCCAAAGTATATATATATATATATATATAAGGATAGTTTTCAATGAGTTCCTGATCAGTTATGACACAGATTCTCCAACCCTCTTTGCTTCTGGTCATAACTTCAGGTACGTGGTCCCTCACATTCGGATATGTATCATATTTAGTGTTTGTGTACTAAACTTCAAATTCAAAAATTAAGGGTTAAATATTAAAACAGTAATTGAAAAACTAAAGATTAAAAATGCAAAAATAGACTGAAATTAATAGCTGTTATAATTTTGGAAGGAGATTCACTGTAAGAGCCTGTCACTGTTATATATATTACGAAAACTTAGTTATATCGAATGAGTTAGGGAGAGTAATATTACGTCACACTATAAGGCAACACTAGGGCTGTTGGCGACAGACTTCAACACTCGGAGCTTTGGTCAAATGACGAGGACGACACCTGAGCTGTCATCCCCTATCTCCAAACTATCACATCCCACCAACGGTGGATGTGATACGGGAGGAATTTGGACTCGTTGGAACTTTTTCTTATTAACGCGCATCCACCCCTTCTGCACGACAGGTCTTCAATGGCACCAGGAATCTAACCTGCGATTTAGTTAAGTTGAATGAGAAGGTTTAATGACACTAACCACCTCATAAATACTGATTATTTTTTCAGAATCAAACAATCCTCTCTAATTGGCTTATTTTGTTTTAAAAAGTTAATTTGTGCTTATATAATTATACTGTTTCAAGAATTTTTTTTTCTCTCTTGTTAACTGAAGAACGTTAAGTAAAACATGAGTATTTTCTAATCAGGAGTTTCTTTAATTGTATGACATTAATTTTTTTTTTTTTTTTGTATTATTTTCATTCTGAATCTTCACACAAGCCAATTTACAGGGAGACACATTTTGGCGAAATGTTCTATTTTTAACTTTGCTCCTTTAAAGTGTTTTAAGTTATATATTTTAGTTTTAATTGACATGGTTGAAGATAATCTTTAGCCACAAAGGTTTCCTTTCTTGTATCGAGTTGGTTTTTTCTTATTTATATTATTTTATAACATATAGTATTTTTTTATGTATTGACCGAATTTTAGTTTTTAAATTAAAATAATTTATTAAATGATAGATTTTTCATAAGATGTTTGACTTAATATCTCCCTCGAAAACTCAGTGCCAGAATTTAAACCAACCAATAAGCTGAAAAACAATGAAGAATGGCTTTTGAATTTAAGAATTAAGAAACTGCAAAAAAAATATTTTGCACTGAAGAAACCGATTAGAAGATTCCGTGTATCGAATAATATTTATTGAATCAAACTGTGTGTTTTTTCGATAGTACGGTTATTAAATTTACGGAATGATTCAAAGATTTTTGCAAACATGGTACGTCACATATTTTCCTACGTAATTGGTACGATATTCGGAAATTGTTCGACGGCACCTTCTTAAATGTTGAATAGACTTAAATGCAACCTATTAAGATGATATTGATTTATTTAATGAACTTAAAATTTGTTATCCAGTTTTAACTTTTGCACTAAAAAAAAAAACTTATTTCAATTCCCCCAAATTTTGTCATTGCCTCGAAATTTAAAAAAACACCTTACCAAGTACTAAGTTATAGCTCTTCAAAAGAGCTTTTTCTTTTCATAATTTAAAAAGAAACAATTATCCAGATCATTATTTATGAACGCATTTTTAAAAAATTTTTTTTAAGCCGTATAGTCATAAAACTAAAATTCTGATACTGTCAATCGCAAAAATATGAAATATATCATACGATATTATCAAAAATACGAAAAAGAAGAAAATAATTTATTGTAATAATTCTTTAGTAAGTCACACACCAAAGTAAATTTCTTAAGTGTGTAAGCATTTATGTAATACTATTTTATTAATGATATTTTATGTAATTGAAGCGCTACTTTAATGAAAAATAATTTAATTATTCATCATTCTTACCTAAGTCTTATCATTTGTTGCATTTTGACAATTCAATAAATGAATAATAAAATATTTCATGATGCAAGACTTGTCAAAGCCCCAAAAATAAAATTTACACCTAGCCTCCTTTTCTTCGAGTTGGACATGTTATTAGTTGCAGTAGAACGTCGGTTATCGGAATTAATTGGGACCGGACACCGTTCGGATACGCGATTGTTCGTATAACCGAAACCGAATGCGATCCATGAAATATGTGGTACTGGACACTATACAAATATTGAAAATCATCACAAACATGCGGAAAACGTGCTTGAAGAAAAAGCAAAATAGGTGCAAAACTGTCGCCATTTTACTTTGATTGTCTGAAATAATCACTTATTTTTCGCTGTACCATTTTACACCTTCGTTTTTTTCAATGCAAGGTCTCTGATTCTCTTCAGCAGCAGTAGTTGAGTAGGACAGCACTCTGATGGTTGTTCGTACCACTCCATAGCTGTCTCTAACGCAG
>BMAO01026969.1:0-43114 GCA_019973975.1 Trichonephila clavata
ACGATGTCATTTATAAACATGAATTGAATGTTCGAATTGACTTCAGGAACAGGTTAGAATCGAATCCGTACCGATAAGTAAACCGTTCAATGGTTCAGGTGGTGTTTCAATTTCCGGTAGTTGCCCTTTTCCTGACGCGCAACACATCCCGGCTGGCTCATTTTTTAAATTTAAGCGCATTACAATGCGGATATTCCTTGTCCATAGCACCAATTGTCACATTCGACTGAGCGTAATATTTAACATTGGGCTCATACTCGAATGCTAGACGACGGAATGAATCGGATGTAAATGCTTGATACACTTGTTGGCGTTGTTGGTCATTTGCTCTGAGTGTGTCAAATAGGAATCGACGCGCTTGTCTTTGTTCTAATCGTCTTTGTTGATTTTGTTCAACTCGTACCTCTTGTGATTGTGATTTACGCAACTGCGCCATATTCACATGCATATATTCATTATCCTGTTGGATTTGTTCGTCTGTTCTTTGAGCTCTTCTATTTCGCATGACTGTAGATTTAGTAATTTGATGGCCTAAATCTGACCCTTTGTGTCTTGCTGGCACTGTACAAAACATATAAATAGATCAAATTGAAGTACTTAATGCTAGAAAACAGTATACTGATAATGTATCTGTTCTTTTATTATTTTACCTCTACCTTTCACAATTATAAAATACGTATATATTTCTCTTTACACTGAAAATGATTCCCGAAAATTTTGAGCGCACTGAGTATTACAGTTTTATTAATCGGCGTTTAATAATAAATAAGAACTCAAAATGTCTGAAAATATGCAGAAATGCTTTATACAGGTAACACAATAGTTGTTGGTGAGAGCTCGTGACACGTATTGAAAACTATTCATTTATATGAGATCACTTAATTAACTGAACGGGAGAACTATCTTGAGCAAAATGGGAATAAATTATAACACTGTAATTATAGCACTGCAATTTGATGATACATTTAGTATAAGAATATACTTAATATGAGAGTTGCACTGAGAAAATAAAATAAGTATAAGCATCACTGCTACGATCGATGCACAATCAATAATAATGCCCGAAAACGGTTTAGGCCCTAAACTTTAGTGAGTGAGAGAAAGCTTATTGCGTGAGAAAGACAGGATAACACTACCGGGTTAAAAGTGTATTCAAAATAAAAATATGGATGTTAGTTCTAAAAATGAACTCTGTAAAACGTTTTTCATTATGTTTCAGCATATTCAAAAAATAAATTTTGGCGGAAGAATCCTTCAATCATATGTTCTTTCGAAATATCATAAAACTCTTTCACATGGAATAAAGCTCAACAGAAATATATTATTTACAACTTCCCTAAATGACAGTGATGGATTTATCTTCCTATAATTTTTCTCTGGGTCTAGGTTTTCTTTTTTCTCTAACAGAGTAGTAATTTAGATTTAAAAAGAAAACCTAATAAAAAAAAACTCCCCTAGTGGATTTACAGCAAATCAAACAAAATGTTTTTTTTATTTGGATATAGAATCAAAGATAGCTTGAAGTATAGATGACGTAATATTGCCAGATTATATATATAAATTATATCAGTGTAAATGTGTATTTTTTATTAAGCCAGAAAATATTTTGTTATAAATGGATGCAATATATGCATTTTTGAATTAAAGATATGCACAAAAAAAGGGGGGGATAAACTTTTCACTCGCCAAATTTGGTGATTTTTGATTTGTTACAGACACTCCTTTTGCAAATGTAACCCATGAGCAGGGTGATTTGGACGGTGAAACAGAGAAAAATCACTCATCTGGCGCGAAACCGATTTTCGACGCCAAGCAAAACAACACACAGGGGCTTTAAGGTTTTTAATTAATATCTTCTGAACTAATTGCAATATCGGAAAGAAAAATAGCTTACGTCCTATTCTCAGACCTACTGAATATACGCACAAAATTTCATAAGATTTGGTCTAGTCGTTTTGGAGGAGCTTGGCTACAAACACTGTGACACGATATATATATATATATACATATACTGTTAAGTAATTTCATTATATGTATGTTTTTGCAGTCGTGACAAGAAAGTACAATGAAAGAAATGTTTTTGAATGAACCGTTTTTCATTGCCGAGTACACAGAAATCAGAAAAGACAAGTAACCACTGGTGACAATCTAAGAATTTTGGCCTCTCACTTAATTCTTTTTTCATCCTTGAGAACCTCCTATCGGTAAAGATCATTCTACATCTTTCCAAATTAGCTCATTGATTGAAATTGGATATGATATCATTCCACGAACCCCCTCCCCCCCTCCCGAAAAGTTCAGACTTAGACTAGTGAAAATTATAAATATGGAAAGGGTTTTCAATGTTCTATTAATGGCTGTTTGGAGCAAATTGTTCCAAAAGAATCTTTTATTGAGCTAAAAAAATTTTTTTTGGGTACCTATATTGCAGTCATTATTTTTAATAAAGGTTTCAATGGTTTGTTGGATTTATTGAAAGCCTTTGGAATAAATGCAGGCTACTATACTCTGCGTGACTACAGATCTTTCCACATCCTTCGACTCAGTGACTCGAAACGACACTTTTTACCTCGTTCAAATCCCCCCCCCCCCAAATAGGGCCCAAAGAAAGAAAAAAATTAACAAAATATAAAAGTCTGAAGGTGTGAAATACAAATCAGGAGAATTTTAAGTATGTACTAGTCAAATTTATTTTGAATGGCCTTTATAAAGTTTAAATTAATTTTTCTCAAAACTATTTTTTTGTAAATTTCTTGGTATTTCAAATGTGATATCTGAAGAAAAATAGAGATACTTGTATGAAATTTTACACAAATGTTATTAATAGTATTATCTAGATGGTAGTTACCAGCTAAGAAATAGAACATTTTTTTGTGATTTTATATTTGGATTTCCTTATAAAAGCATCAAAAATTTGAATGAAATTCATAGGTTGTAGCTTCGATTTGCTATAACTTTTGATTTAAAAATAATTATTTAAAACTTGTAGTCCAACCTCTAGAAATGATGTTGTTTTGAAAATGTGCTGCAGAAATTTTTTTTTGTAAAATATAAATTATTTTTAAAAATAGAGCCTTTGAAAAAATGCAAAATTTAACTAAAATTTCTTTAAAATTTTAAATTTTTGTTATTTGTTATGTATGTATATTATTTCTAACTGTATTTTTTTATTATAGTGTATAAAAATAAAATGAAAAATGAAAAAATTTAGTGATTTTTAGAAAACTAAAAAATTAGGTCTCCGAACGTAGTCGGATACCTTAAATAAATGACGAGTTCAAGTGTTTGTTTGTTTGTGAAATCGAAACATTGAGAAAGAATTATCTGAATAAGACAAAAAATATCAGATAGGATATAAAGTTGTGAGTGAGGAAACGATTCTAGCTTTGAAGGAAATAAATGAAATCTTAAAGAATATTAGCTGCATGTATTAACCAATATTTCCTTTACATTTTACAATGTAATATCAATTAATATCAATGGAATATCAATAAAATATCAATTCATAAAGTGGTTAAGGAAAAAAAGCAATATTTTATGTCAGCGATTTTTTAAAATTAGTCTTATATATTACTGGAACAGTCGGAAACGCCTTACTAATCAAACACTCAACGTGCTCTTGGCAAAGATATATTTAAGAATTTAATCAGACAAAAAAAAGAACTAAATAAACAAAAATTATGTCACATGTGGTATTTCAACATAATCGAAAAAAATACTCTGTCTGAAAATTTATATATATATATATATATATATATATAATATTCTTTAAAATATACAAGATAAAAATTGCTATTTATCGAAGTTATACATACAAGTCAATGTTCTTAAAATATAGTGTTCGAAAAATTGCATTATACACATAAAATAATCGAACTTTGATATATAATTATATAGCTACTGTTTGGGAGTTAAAACAGTTTAATGTTTTAAAAAGAATTATAATTACTCTTATTTTATTGTTATGTTGTATAAAGTATAAGAAAGGTTCTCCGAATAATGTTTGTTTAATTTGCATGAATACTTTAGTTCAGGGTTAGTCGCATGTGTTTATTTGCCTAAATGGTTGCGACACTTAAGACTTCAGCCTGCCTCTATGCATTACTTAAAAAATGTGTCAACTTAAGATATAATGTATTCCTTTCTCCTTTACCAGTACCTATTATGATTCTGTCTTAAAATGACTCTCCCTTAATAATATTTGTGACAAACCATTGAAAATACACTGCTGTTTGTAAAAAAATGCAACACCATGAAGGAATCTTCAGAATCAAATGAACTATCCAGCAAATATTCATTATAGGATGTTACGTAGAATAGTAAAGTTTCAGAGCCACCGCGCATGCGTGGCGTGCGCAGCGCCCTCAGATCTGATGTTGAAAGCGTATACATAGAGGACTGTAGCGGGACGTTGAGAATAGTTAATGATTATTTGTAATTGGTGAACGTTTAAAGAGCCCTAAGTATGCCTCTGCGGCGAAATAAGGAGAAATTCCAACAATTTACGGACTTTGAATGGGGGAGGATTATCGGCCTTCGAGAAGGAGGATTTTCTATCACGCAATAGGAGCTCGTGTGCAGCGGAACAGTTCCACAGTGATGCGAGTTACAAAGCAGTGGACCGACGAGCACAGAAAAACTCGAAAAACTGGCACTGGACGGCGGAAGGTGATGTCAGCGCGCGATGATTGACACCTGCTCTGCATGGCAGTGAATGACCGTACAGCTTCCTCCAGGCAGTTGGCAGCACGTGGGTCTAATGCTACAGGTGCACTAATGCTTCGGTTTAGTCAATTCGTCGAATTCTTCTGCACCGTATATTGCGTGCAAGGGTGCCTTTATACAGGATCCCCCTCACGGCAAACCATCGATGGCTGCGTTTGCAATGGGCTCATGAGCGCAGAGCCTGGCAAGCTGATTCGTACCAAGTAGTCTTTTCAGATGAATCACGCTTCTATTTGTGGGACCACGATGGCCGCATTCGTGTTAGACGCTATGCCGATGAACGCTGCCTTCCAGAGTGCGTTTTCGAACGACATAGGGGCTTAACACCGAGTTATGGTTTGAGCTACGATTTCGTATCATGGACGATCCAATTTGCTACGAATTGAGGTAATCTCAATAGCAACAGGTACCTACATCTGTGAAGTGCTGCAGCCCGAAGTCTTTCGCTTCCTTCAAGGCATTCCTGGAGCTATTTTTCAGCAGGATAATGCATGCCCATATGTTGCAAAGACTGTTCGAGACTTCTGTTCAGCCCAACACATGCAACTTTTTCCTTGGTCTGCTTATTCGCCGGATATGCCGCCATTTGAGCACGTGTGGAATTTGGTTGGTCGGCGTCTCGCACGTGATCAGCTTCAAAAGTCGAACCTTTGCTGCGCTTACAAGCAATATGGAATTCTCTTCCATAAGCAGAGATTCAAAATCTGTTCGACTCCATGCCCCGTCATATAGCAACACTGATTGCTGCGCGTGGTGGCTTCACCAAATACTGTTTTCGCACACTTAATATTGTTTTTTGCTTTGAAAATTTGGTCATTTATTTGTAGTGATACAAGTCATTTGTGCATTAAATTCCCTTTAATTCTGACGATTCCTTTATGGTGTTGCATTTTTTACAAACAGCAGTATATTAGAAAGAACAATACCAACTTTATATGAAACTAGCTGATATACCAATTCTTTGCACGGGGAATTGAAAAATTAAAAAATACAGATTGAAGGTTAAAGAAGTTTTTAATGAGTTAATTTTACGTAATTTTCAATTTAAACAATAAAAGAGTTTTTGTATATCTCAACTGAACAAAAAATTATATTTGTTAAACTTTAAGTCTGTAGGTGTAATAATAGCTGATAAAAAGGATTTTTTTAGAAAAATTTATATCACCACCTTAACTCTCTTGTGGGTCGATTTTTGAAAACACCTTCCTAAGCTGATCTCTATTCAGCAAAAGTAACACGTTGTTACAAATTTTGTGTAATGAAAGCTTAAAATAGTGTAAATAATTTATATCTGGATGTGTAATACGTTAATGTTACTTTCTTTTGTATTTATTTTATATTAAAATAAAAAAGAAACGTCGTTCCTTACATTATAGTGGCGATACAACGGAAACATAGTGAAGTGTTGATGTTAGAGCCAAGTTGACATAATTTTTGGCGACCATGTTGGCAACTTGGCGATTAATTAAACGGTGCTGAAGTTGGTACGCCAAAGATCTACCTGGTGGGGATCTGCAACTAAAAGGATAGCACAAACATCTTCTCCACAAACAAAATACATGCACATGTCAATTTTCGTGGTGATCTATTGGACTGTGTTGGACTGAAGCGAGGTCATGTATACAAACATCCATTTATATATATATATATATATATATATATATATATATAGACTGTTATAGGTTAATATTCAGTAAATAAGTATTCTAACCTTCTTTACACTCAGTTACAACCAAAACCAATTCAATTTTAGTTATTAGTCCACTCATGAAATTGCAATGTACTGGACTTACTTTGTTATTATTATGGAATATTTGTTCACAAAGCTTCAAATTTTGATTCCGAACATTATAATGAGCACGACAGTCTCGATTTCGATCTCTACTGTACACAGGTGGGTGACGCACACATACACATATAAATGACTCTTTAGATATCTTGTTTTGGCGACATTTTAACTCTTCTCTCTCAAAAGTCAGCCAACCGTTGCTCTATGGAATTTTGAGAAAAAAATTAACACATTTTTAAAATATAAAGAAAAAGTTTCGAGACAGCCTATTCTATATTGTATATTTCGCATGGAAAAAGTAGATTGCGATTGTGATTGTATCCTGCTCTTTAACACCTCAACTGCCAATTAAAAGTAACGCTATTCGCCACCTATTGCCACCATTTTCCACATACGCACGTATGTGCAGTGTATTAAAGGAAAAAGAAAAGCACCAAATAAGTAAATTTTTCTCTGAATTAAATAAAACCTTCGTTGTCAATGTCATTGTATTGCATTTCAAAGCCTTCAAGGTCATTTTACTCACAGCAGTACAAAGAAAAGAATCGTATTTCAGAAAGATGCACACATACGTCCTGGGAGCTCAATGCACCGGTTAAGCAAAACTGATATATATGCCGGTGGCAGTTAAGGGGTTGAAGCCAATTTTAATTTATCAACGCTTTTATTTATTTTTAGGTAGTAGATGGATTTTTACTTAAATCCTTACTAATATTATAAACGTGAAAGTTAGTATGCACTGATGTTTGTTACTCTTTCACGTAAAAACAACTGAATGGATTTTAATGAAACTGTACAATAATATAGCTTATACATCAGAAATACACATAGGCTATAATTTATAAATATATTGTGTGAAATGTTCAAAATATAACGATACATATCAAGTAAGTAGAAAAAAATTCCGTCATCTCTGCAAGCTATTCTGGCGTGCGCTGCAAAAACCGTTAGTGTTACACGTATATAATCCATTTATACAAAAAAGCCAGCGACAGAATATATCTTTTATGTGTAAGCCATTATATCGCTAAAATAGTGGACCATAAATGAAATAAAAATTGATAATTTTTTCTATGCACGTTTTTTTATGCACGTTATTTTTTCTATGCACATTTGGTAGTAACAAATTGATCCTTATATCAAAATAAATACTTTTATAGCTTCCGGTACTTAAAGTAGATAAACTTTGTCTTTCAGACTAAGTGTGAGTGAGTTTTTGTCCACAACATTCTGAGTTATGGTTCAAATTTCAAGTCTCTAGCTCATCGGGAAGTCCGATTAAAATCAATTACAAAATTCCTCGCGAGCAGACATACAAGAAATCGGGTTAATAAAACCATGGGAACATGAAGTGGCAATCGTATTATCACCTTTTAAACTTATTGCTATAATTTTAATTCGTATAATCATTTCTAAACGTATTGCTGTATAAAAATAAAAAAAAATTTAACAGTTAGAACATAAATTATTTTTTTCACATGCACGAGTCTTTTTTAATTTCCATTTTAAGAAAAATGTTTATATTATGGTAAAAATTTGCTGAGAAATTTACACTTCCCTTTCCCACATAAAGAACACTTCATTTTTGTGAACTATCAAATGCAAGTGTATTTATTAGCTTTTAGGGTTACACCTTCATCTTGTAGTAGCTAAATCTGGAATTAGTTGCCAAATGTGGTATTGGTATATGGAATTAGACACCAAATCTGAAAATGGCTATCGGGTGAGGAAGGTGTTTTCTAAAATCGACCCACAAGAGTTACGGGGCGTTATAAATAAAAAAAATAATTTTTACCAGCTATTAGATCTACAGATTTAAAATTTATCAAACATAACTTTTTTTCACCTAAGAATTTTTTTAATTTGCAATTCACATAAAATTAATTCATTAAAAACTTCTTTATCCTTCAATCTGTTTTGTTTAATTTTTCAACTCACACGTTCGAAGAACGGGTAAACCAGCTAGTCTAAAATATGTTAAAAACTTGAAAAAATCTAGTTTCTAAGAAAAAGTGGAGTTTTTAAATATTGAGATATATGGTTGAAATGAAATATAATTATCGTGATATCACCATAAATCAGGTAAGTTTATCTTTATAACAAAGGGTTTGAAATCTGTAAAGGTTTGAATTAAAAACAAATTACTTGCATAAAGACCTAGGAAAAAGGCATAATTATGCACTAAGAAAAAGAAAATCCATTTATTTCTAATCATCGCAAGATTTACTGGAATAGAGTATTCTGTTAATACATCATTTTCTTTTTTATTCAAAGCTCGCCAATTCAACGTGAAGAATGCTGAAATCATGCTAAGAAAAGTAAGCTGATTTATTTTACAAATTTTCTTGCAACTTATAAACTGAAGTAAAATATTCTATTTTGCTAAAATTAAGGGACTCATATAAAAATTCGAAGAGATGGACTCAATCGACATAAAATCAATCAATATTTTTCATAAAATCCAGAACTTATATCCATTTAAAGTTATGTACCAGTATATTCAGAAGTTACTTCTTGATATGCTAATACTAGGAAATTTCACCGGACCATTTCCAACAGAGATGGAAATATGCAAAGAATGTTCTTCAGATATTTTTGGGACAAACAAATCAAATTTCCATTTTAAAGATTTTGTTTCTTTTCAAGCAGCAGGGTATGGAGCAACGGCTAATTCATTCAATGAGATAGTGTCTACTGAATTTGCTTCTTGTATCGCTAATGACTAACAATATGAGCCCTTTTGCGTAACCAAATGATTCAATAACTTGAACAACATGCGTGCGTCAATAGCACAATTTTTATGTAAGAGGGAATTCCTCTCGTTGCAAGAGGAATGAAACAGCTGTTGAATATATATTTAGTAAATTGCAGAATTATCAGTCATTTATAATAAAATTGAGAAACATCAGCTGTCATTTTTCAGCTTGGTCACTACGATCATCTTTAATCCGTATAACTTCTGATATTGAAATTTCCTGAAAAATGGTTTTTATAATGGTCTTTTTTCAAATTTAGCGGTATTGCAGCCACGCAAAACGCAACACCTTCAAAATACCAAAAAAATTTTAAGTCCTAGTAAACGAAATGATTTCCATCATTTTCTAACACTTTTTGCCAGCCTAAAGGCAGTTGTTCGATTCCCATTTAAAAAAAAGGGCCTTCGATTTTTCATTGAAAAATTCTTTACTTGTGCGTTTTTACTTCTCCAACATTGTTACATTTTCTACCTCTTGATGTATACTCCAATGATCTGAAAAAAGACCTCTAATGATACGTAGGCGTGACATCTGGTGAATAGGCTGGGCGAGGTAATACCTAGTTCCAAACCAAGTACCCTTATTTTTTCTTGTGTTATTTTTGCAGCTTGTCGTAGTCTATCACTACCTCTAAGATTATTAACTCCCCTTCTTGTATTATCTAAATCTGAATGTGTTGAATTCATAATTAATTATTACTTATTTAATAAATCAATCTTATTTATTGACTTTCTTAATTGAGAGATTACACAAATACTATTCAAATTTTAAGAACAATAAAACACAGTGGAGTATGATAAGTATTCAATAATTATGAACGACGGAATCCTAACTGAATCCACGGTGCACGACGCGTACAATTAAGCTACACATTTATATTTAATTTGAGAAAACAAACTAACCTGATACCTTTTCTTAAGGCAGGTTCTTCTAATTACTTCTTCTATATCTGGATTGCTTTAATGAGCGGCTTCAATCTCAGCTATCTCTCAGTTCTGTCCCGAACTGATTTTATGTATACTTTTCAATAGACTTTTCTCCCGATGACTATATTTCCACTAGAAAAACTACTCTCTCAATTCCTTTCTCTTCATTCCATTTCCCCCTTTTATATCCTTTTCGAACTTGCTAAACCTGAACTTAGAGAAAATATCTCATTTGCATAAGTCACACTTTTGGCTCTCTGTGGAGATTGGTTGAAATAAATAAAATATTTAAAGAATGCGAGAGAAGGTTAGTGAAACGCGTAAGCACCCGTCACAAGCTGAGGTCACACGTTATCGTGTTGAAAGATCCTTCTTTTTTTATTGACCAATACAGATATTTTTTTATTAATTCTTGCTTCATTCACTCGAGTTGATCGCAATACACTGTCGCTGTAACGGTTGACCAGGTTCAAGCAATTCTTAGTGTATGATTCCAGAAAAATCCCACCGCACACAAACAAGGTCCTTCTTTAGTGTAAGTGATGGTCGTGATGTGTGAACAGGTGCTTACCAAAAGAAATCTGTTGGGTAGAGATTATTGTATAAGACCCACTTCTCATATCTAGTTAAGATTCGTGGTAAAAAAAAAGGATCAACTTCATGCATAAACAAAAGAGGAACACAGATGGTACTTCTTTGATCCTGCGCCATCTCTGTCAATTCATAAGGAACTCAAATTCCTTGCCTGAACAATTTTGATTGCAACGAAGCTGATCCTTAGCTGTAGATCTTGGACAACCAATCTTCAGTTATAATTCCTCAATCGTTTGACGAGAATCTGAATCCCCTAGCCTTCAGGATATCATCATATATTTTTTAGGGTCGTCCTTCTCATGCGGCTTCTTTGAGGTTCTTCATTCAATTTTTAAACATTTAAAATCATTTATGACACTTGTTCAGCTTCGGAACATTTTCATAAGTATCGGTATTTTTTTTCACTGCTTCACTTGTACATCCAAGCTTGAATGTAACAATAAAAAATCCATATTTGCGAGGCTATGTCTCGACAAAAACTCACTGTAGGTGAGTTCATCGAAGAAATTTTTAATACTTTTTGGTCCCCTAATATGTAAATATATAAATATATGCAAATGTGTGTGCGTGTGTAATAAATGTATTCTGAAGAATGTCATTATAAGACAACACACCTGACTAGAAACAAATTTATTGATGGATTATACATATATAAGAAAGAGATTGTTTTTATCCATTTTTTTTCAAGTTCAATTAAAGAAAAGAGGAAATAAAAAATGAATCTCCCCATTCTATTAGCAAAGGAATGACAATGGGGGAAAATAATTGGGATGTTATAATCACGTGTTCCAATGTATTTTAAAAATTAGAAATTTTTTTAGAAATCGTTTAGGTGACTTTCGGAAAAAGCTTGGTGTCAGTCAGTCAAACTATTAAGGAATTGTTTTTCTAAGAATAGGAAATAAATCTGTCAAAACACAGAATTGAATTCTCGTAATTCGTAAAATGACATTAGACTGGTGTTTAGAAAAACTATATTTGTAATTAAGATGTAGAGAAAAATATTTAAAATTAGATTTTAAATTAGTATATTAAGTGATGTACATAATAACCCTTCTGAAAATATCTTAATATTTTGAAGAAATTATTCGTTTAGTTTTATTTGTCTTAGTATAAATAATACTTGACTTCGAGTTTCATTTAATGTAAATGCGTACGTAATTTTTCATTCATGTATTTTATCAACAGGATCCGCTCTTTTTTATTTTTATTACAGTGTTTTATTCTTTTATTTTCTAGCACATTTCTTTTCGAAAAGAATATCATGTAGATACAATATTGGAAGACTATGAACCACCAGAGGTACGTTTCACGATTGAAATTTATTTGGGCAACCAGTCTATTTTTTCCCCTTTCAGTTGATTTAGGTACATATCCGGCGAATCATTTAGTTTTATTACAAACAGTATGAAATATTGTAATGATATATTTTAATATATTTTACTTAAGTTAATTTTTAAATTTTAACATAATAAGTAAAATAATAATGATTCAGGTATTAATAAAATTTTATTGTATTTTTCGTGACAATTATTTCTTTACATGTGTTCAGTTGCTACCTTCAAAAATTTAAAATTTACGATACTAAGTGAAAAATAACTTACATTTTTCGTTCTACAACGTTATTGAACAAAGATAGATGGTGGCGACATGCACATGAGTTGGCGCGTCTGTGATCACGCGTGCGAAATTTAATCTCATTCATGTCAGCTGTCGTCTAGCTACAAAATTATAAGTATGCCAGCTCCACTATGAGATTGCATAAAGAGAAGCAACGAGAAGTAATATGATTTTTGTAGTCAGAGGATTTGAAAGCTGCTGAAATTCACCAAAGACTTTTGTCATAATGCTAAAAAAGTGTTTTGTGTCATATATTTTGTTTTTATTGTGGTTTAAAATGTTTAAAAGTAGCCGAATGAGCATAGCACTAAAAGAGAAAAATGTGCGGTCGTTAACCTCGACCACTGACAGCAACATTCAGCGAGCTCGATAGATGACTACAGCAGAGAGACGAGTTCAAATAGACGAGGTTGCACCTTCTTTAAACATCAGTCTCAGTTTTTCCATATCAAATTATCCTCAAAGAACTCAAATTCCAAAAAGTGTGTGTTTGGTGAGTATCTCGAATACTCTTATGACAGCAATAAAAAGTTAGGACTTTTAAATCATGGAACATCCTTCTAACGGCCCAGACCTTGCTTCATCAGACTTCAGCCCTTTATTCCACTGAAGGAAGTTTTGAGAGGTTATCGATTTGCCTCATATATGAAATTTCGAAATGTGGTGTAAAACTGGCTCCAAGACCAACCAAAAACATTTTAACTGGAAAGCATATGGAAGTTTGTTCTTTCCTGAACCAAATGCATCATAAAAAGGAGACTGTACAAAATAATATATCAGTCATTCAATTATCTTTGTTTAATAAAGTTGTTAAATGAAAAATGTGAGTACTTTTTGACTTACAGTTGCATATATTTTCTACCAAAATTATTAATCACAATTTAAAATTTTGAACATAATTTGGTGAATTGATTTCAACCCATTGAGATATGATGATTAACTATTTTTGAAGAGAGGTTGCAATTAATGTTGAATATTTTCAGATACTTGTTAAATACTATCCTCTGT
Organism: Trichonephila clavata; assembly: GCA_019973975.1. Classification (NCBI taxonomy): domain Eukaryota; kingdom Metazoa; phylum Arthropoda; class Arachnida; order Araneae; family Nephilidae; genus Trichonephila; species Trichonephila clavata. The sequence goes on from BMAO01026969.1 coordinate 13,419, forward strand.
CTTTTCTCGGATATGATAAAGATGGTGCTCCTGTACGGTATGTTGCAATGTCTGGAGATTCAAGAGGTATTCAAATGTTTAAATTAATAATTTGTAAGATGAAACTACACTTATACTGTCATATCATTATCAAATTTCTTTGAAATACTTATTCTGAATTTTTTAAGAAAATATACTTTTGTTTACATAATTCTACACACAGTGAAGAAGCTACAGAAATTGAACCTTAGATTCAGTGACACGTTGGTATTCACACACATTCACAAATTCTAATTAACATTCTGAAATTGGATAAAAAAAAGATGAAAAGTAATGAATATGGTAATTATTAATTTTTATCTAAATGAAAATACAGTGAGAAAATTTTAATGAATCAAATTGAGTATGACTTTTAAAATTTATTTCAATAGATTGGAAGGGAAATTGTACTATAAGAATTTTCTTCTATACAAAATATTTCTTCTCCTCGTTTTATGAAGCGCCAAGCCTTGTATTTATTATCATAAGTTTATGTTAATTCCTAATGCTTATAGATGCTTTTATGTTCTTTGTTGTGTCGTCTTCTAAGTGTAATAAAACTTGGAGCATCCTGCAACAAAACGCCTCCTCATCTATCCAAAATCTTCTACACTCACTTATACTCTCGGCCAAAGGATGAATAATTATTCAATATCAATAATTAATTCTAAATTAGCAAAGCATGAATACAAGTAAGAAATAAATAGCCTCAGAAGTACAATAGTAAACGCTTCTCCCTAGGACAGGGGTGGCGAACCTTTATGGATCAACGTGCCATTTTTTTTCTGAAAGAGTGTTTAATGAGGTATAGACGTGCCGTCAAATAATTTTGATTTGTTATTATTGGGAAAATGATAAAACTCTATTTACTACAAAAATATACCTATTGCACAACATAGTTATAAATGTTTTAGTTATACGTTTAATTCAAATTATATATATATAATAACATTAGTGGGACATCTGTTGTTGCAAACTGGACGAGAAATAACTTATATTAGGATTGTAAGATGTTACTTTTTGTAGAATACATGCCAAATTCAAGTCATCGAGTCAGACGGTTTCAAAACAATTAATTAATTTTGCTGTGGTTCACTTTTTCTTGACAAGAGGGTTTGTGATTTGTTTCAAAATACCGTTTACAGACAATGTTCTGCATACCACTATTCCAGAACACAAAACATACATCGCTTTGTTGCCTTTACTAATAATGCTATGTTTCTCAGTCCACCAAATTTGAGATTCTCTCTACACTTACTATCTTGGACTTTTTGTTCTTTTGCTTAACTAGCCAGGTTAAATATAACATTTACAAATTATATATATAACACAGGTAAACTTGTGATGGTTCTATCCGTGACTTTATTAACACCTTGTGGACTATTCTGGGGGAAAATAATTAATTCAACCAATCGTCGCCAACCAACAAAGCGTGATTATGTAAATTCTGTTTTTGCGAGTTTGTGTGTTGGCACGTTGAAGTTGGCAAGTAGGAAATAACATAGAGTCTGCGAGTTAGTTGTTTGTTGAAGATTGAAAGATAGTGGAATTAGTAAGAGGCCTTGGAGTTGTTCAGGAAAAAGATTACAGAGTGTAGATCCAACGACGTTGATCAAGCCCGATAAAGATCACCTGCAAGTTTCCAGTGTAGTATCCGATGCATAAAAAGTACAGATATTGTGAGCTTGATTAATTAGAAGCTAGCTTATTAGTGTGCGACGTAGTTATATTTGAGCGTATTTAAGCTGTCTTAGATTCAGTTGAGGGTCCGTAGTAGTATAACTGTGTTATAGAATATCACCTCCACGCTCTACTATTTAATCACCATCTTTAATTAGATTATTATTGTGTGTGATTGATATTTGGAAACAATAAATTAATTAGATTAAAATCATGTCTGTGGATCATTCAGTTTCTCCCACACACCTAGCCGGGTTTACAGGTAGACAAGGGGGTTCAGATGTAAGCAGGAACCGACCGCTATCACAAACTTTAAGATGCAATTGCGTCAATGAAATTGGCTATGCTGCGCGTAGACAAACTTTACATCATAAGCAAAGCTACTAAGTAACTAAGGCAAGACAATAACAAACGAGTTTGCTTCTTAGCGACCCGCGACCTATCACTCGCGTTTTCTTGCAATACTTCAAAGTGAACTTTGAAATTTTGAAATAAAATGCAAACTAATTTTATCACTGGCGTGCCAAAAATATTGTGTCGCTTGCCATCAATGGCACGCGTACCACTGATTCGCCATCCTTGCCCTAGGAGCTAAGAATGCAGTTTTAAACCTTGTTTTGAAGCCAGCAAACTTTCACCTGTAATTCACCTATACCAGCGATACTCAACCTGCAGATAACCGAGCCTTTTTAAGTGGTCCGGTCATGGCCCTTATTCACTTATGGAAATTCACTTATTTAAGAACATTGAATAAAAAATTTGGGGGAAATTCTTTGTCAAGAAATCAAATATATCAATTGTGCTTTTTGCTGTCGGTGTCGTACGGGTACGAATTGATATATATATTTTTTCTTTTTGGAACGGTTATAGTTAGTGATAACAGACAACAGTGGAGTAGCTACAATTTTATGGGTGGAACTAATTTTTAACTACCTTTCATACCTTATAAGAGAAAAATATTGAAAGAAATTATATCGTCGACTCTTTTGTTGAGAAAAACAAACAGGGGTCAGTAAATTTTTGATTTGTCACGAAAGTACTGTATTTAAAAAATACCAATAAACAGGAATCATTCAATGATACTTTTCCTCGAAGATCTCTTTCATTAGTTGATAAATTGGCTTTCTTGAATAATCTTTGCAACAGCAACAAGATGTTTTGTCAGTGGTAATATCACTGGAGTAACAAAGACATCTTATGAAGTTTGTTACATTATTGGTAATCATATGAAACCATTTACTGATGCAGAAATTATGAAGGAGTGTTTCTTAAATGCTTCTAATTTAGTGTTAGTTGTAAAAATATAAAAAAAATAATTATTGAAAAAAAGCAAAACATGAGTTGTTATATTTTGATTAATTTTCCACATGTTAAATGTCCGATGTTATCTTCGTGTTAAAGCATTTCTCATGTTGCGGCCCACGTAAAATAGCTGACATATGTATGAGGCTCTGTAGAAAAAAAAAATTTTAGTAACCCTGGCCTATACTACTGAGCTATTGGGAAAGGAAATAGGGTTATGAATATGCCATTTAAGGTTAAATTAATTATATATTAATGCTATTATATTAAATAAAATTATAAATAATAGGAAAAATTTAATTAATTTTCAATCTAGTAATATAGTCTAACTAGTAGTTTTAATTAGTTAGACTTTATTACTAGATTGTGTGTGGGATTCTTACGAATTTAATTATCATTCCATTTCATTACAAATAATCTGCATGATGGAATTTATATTAATGAGATGACCTTGTATTTTGAAATGTGTTCCCTCTAATACAATATAAATATCCATTTCGATCGTTTCATTACATGTTTGAATGCTGTTAATTTGTTAGTTCTAATTGATCATTTTGTTATATCTCTTATTGATTGACTGTGTGAACTAACATACTCAACAGACTAGCTTTTTTGAATTTAAAGTTTTTTCTAACTGAATACGAAATTATTCTCGATACTTTTACAAGCTGCTAAAAAGAAAATGCCAGATTTTAATGGGAGTAAAGGGAAAATTTTAATTGTGCCTTCATTAAATTATAAATCCCTATTTATGTCATAGAAAGGAAAGAAAACGGTTTATAAAGATGTTCCCAATATTGCGAAAAGTTTTTTTCTTTTCGTCTGTTTTGAAGTTTAATATCAGATACACGCAAAGTTTTCCCATTTTTGAACATGCACATATCCAGTTGAATTCATCTCCAGATGAACTGACGAGAGGTATTTTTTGCAAATTAAATGTGCATATAACCTGGGAATAAATTCACGGTCCTTTTGATAGCAATGCATGTGGCAAAAACGTCTTGGCTGGTGATTAAGGGCGAGGGAAATATTGTTTGCCTTACGAATTCGTAAAGCTGTAGTATCCGTCATATTTATGAAGGCCATTGATGAAAACAGATGCCTTCTCTAGTTTTTGAATGAGGCATATCTGTCCTGGTGATGCAAGGTGTAGACCTCATGCCCTCTTTGGTGAAGAGGTAGTTCATCAAGCTATGCAAAAACGGAACGAATCCATTCGTGCTAGAATGAGCAGAAGCTTTCAACGTTACCGAACAATAGTCGAAAGATGGTCAAAAGCATTACATTTTTCCAAAATGTTGGATTATTAGTTTCTGTATCAAATTTGCTTCAGAATCATTGCCTATTTTTTCCTTGTTTTCTTGATACAGAGCTGAGTTGTTCTTAAAACGAATCGTAGGGAATGAGAAGTGAGTTATGTACCGAAATATAAAGCGTCGAAAGATTTTGCGTTGGGTTTTTGTACTGTAAAAACTATCGATATTAGTATTTATTCTAAGAAAATTTTGTGTAAAACTAGAATGGGAAGTGCAAGGAATAATTCAAAGGGAGATCATTTCACCTAGTCAAAACTTATGTCACCATCTACTTTCATCAGTTTAAAGATTGTGATGCACATTGGTCACGGAATAGATCATACTCATCCATTGGTACAGTGCTATCTTCCATTACAATACTGTAAGGTCACATACTTCTGACATCATTAAAAAATAGTGGAATTTGGTTATCAGGTCTTACACCATCTTTCCAAACCACATAACTGTTCCTAAAGTCAGATTCCTTTTCTACCAGAAAAATGGATAAAGGTCACATACTGCAATGCGGAATATACATAATTTTAAGTTGTTTAATTTTTTTGGTTTTAGCAATTCTTTATTGTCACAAAAGCGATTGCAAATTTACTGTTCCCCAAACTTATTAAACAACAGCACTAAAAATTATTAGCTAGTGAAATGAAAATAGAATTTTTAAGCATTATTCGAAATTAAACGTTTTGCATAGTTAATAATCGATTTATTAATTCGCAAATTACCATTTTGCTGTTTGTATAAAGGGGTTATCACGTAACAGAAACAAAAGTGGATGCTTTGAATACATTTTGCAATTGTCATTGTAGCTGAAAAGACAGAATCACGTGAATGATTGAAACAAAACAAAGTTATGAAATTAATGGTTCATTTCATTAGGGTAACCATTCCAAAAAAACCTTCCCAACCTTCAAAAAAAAAAAAACTGGGCTCTTTATATAAAAATAAACTAGAAATCATTTAGCTTCCTTCATTTATAATCTTTGAAATGATTTTTCTCGAATTAAATTACTTTTTAGTTCATTCCATTACATTATTTGTAATGCATTGAAATACAACCTCTGAAAATAAAGTTCGGTGAATAATCCTGTAACATTTTAACGTAGATGAAATATTAACGAAAAAGTTACCTTACTGTCTTTTGAAATAGTCTCCTCCCTTAATTATGCATCTCTGAGATCTGTTATACAGGTCCTGGAAACTTTGCAGAAATCTTAATTTTGAGATGGAGTTCAAAAGCCACGCCCTGTTTCGTTGGATGTCAATCTCTTTCCTTTAAAAGCGAGTTTGAGTCGTGGGAATTGGAAGAAATCTGAAGGATTGGCTGTGTGAGGGCGAGCATTGTCGTGAGCAAAAAATAATTAACCTTGTTGTGCGTACTGGGACCTACCCTGCATAGATGTTTAATGAAACTGGTCAAAATTCCAATGTACCTTGCAGCGTTCCTCGGCCACCTATCATGCGAACAGTTAACCGACTATCTTCCGTGATTAATTTACTCACTTTCTTACTGTTTTCACCACTGACGGAAATCACCAGTCTGTAGCTACGGGGGTTGTCAGAAACACTTTCTCGGCCTTCTTAAAAACGGCCGAAACCACTCGTACACACACTTCTTGGAATGTGCTTGATCTTCATGAGCATTTACCAGCATCGCATAAGTTTCTTTCGGTGTCTTTCCAAGCTTAAAACAAAACTTTAAATTCCTTTTTTTGTTCCTTCATTTTCCTGTTCTCAGTTAAGTACCAACACACTGAACAAGCACTTTGTTAAACAAGTCTTACATGGAACACAAACGACGCTCAATTGAACAATGGGAACAAGGGGGCATGTGCAGCTTTTTGTTTTGCCAGTGTTGCCAGATCGGCCGTTCTGACTTTATTCACCGAACTTTATTGTCAGAGGTTGTATGTCTTTTTAATTCAGGAGTCAGGGTTAACTAAGTCAATATCCGCTCATTGTGTGAAAGATGAATAGATAGCAAAAAATAATAAAGAAGTATGCATACAAAAAGCCCTTTAAAACCATTGCTTCCAATTATGTATATATGTTCCTTTTTCTTCTTTTTTATTTTGAAAAAAAAACAAGATATTTTCTAAGCACTTAAGACTTCGAATTACTGGTAACATTAAATTTAAGGATTTCAGAACACAGTGAATGTCATCGAAATATCCAATACATTTTACATTTGCTTAATTGTATTCAATTTTATTCATATATTTTTATAACTATTAAAATTTATCCTCAACATTCAGATGTTTTAGAATTATGTGTTATTTATCTATCAACTGCATCAAATATTTTTAAGAGTGAGTGGAAAATTTCTTAATGTTCATAGACATTTTAATACTAAGGATAGAATATTTATAACATTAAGGTACTCATTTTTTAAACCCCCATAATTCAGAGACTTTTGAGCAGAATTCTATGAAAATTGAAAGTACGGCTAATATTTTTTTTCAAGTTGAGAAAAACTTTCCACGAATAGAGAGCAAATGATGAGAAATATATTTTTAGAAGTTCATTATCTTTGTTATTTAGTTTAGTATTCTGTTATAATAATTTAGTTTTCTTTAAAACTGGTAACACGTATACTAATTTTATTTGTCTCTGATATGATTTTGAAATTCAATAAAAATGAGAGGTTTCCAATGTGTATTGTTTTAATCTAAATTTTAATTGTTACTAAGATGCTTAATTTGTTTCTAAGAAATCTTACTTGATTACATTCAATTAATTTATTATTAATAGTAAAGTTTATTTGCAGGAATTTTAGGTTCGGCTAAAAAGAAAGACGTCATAAAATTCAATATCTTGACAGTGGAAAGAGATGTAAGAATTACCGAGGAGCAAACAAAGAAGGTATGAAATGTAAATAATTAAACGTTGGTCTTCACATATTGTCTCAGAAAAAGCCACATCCTTGGATACTAAGTTCCAACTTTGATTTAGGGATTTTATGAATGATTGAATCTCTTTCACGCAGTCTTGAAGTTATATATACGTGTGAGTCTTACAGTGAAAAGGCATGCGACATTTTAGATTTTAAACAGTTCTTTATCCCAAGAGCAATCGCCGGGGGACACAGAATCACCCTAGGCCTGCAAAATATTTAGCTCTCGGAAAACTGTTTATTTGTTGCCATTGTCTTTGTCAGTTTTCTCCTATTTGACACTCTTCATGGGAACCAAAATGTATTTGTCACATATCTTCCTTTTTTGAGGGGGTGGGGTGGCAAACGTTTTTCACAATCTTAGGTACTTGATGTAACTTAGATCAGCGCTTGGGTTTTGTTAAAAAATATTTTCTATGAACAACTTACATTTTCTCCATGCAATTGATTCAGTGATTTTGATTGCTGTGTAGTACGACTCACTATGGTTTGTAAATCCAAATAAATAGAATTTAAAAAAGGAAATGGACAACCACGATCTTTATTGGATGAAGTTGAAACTGATCAAACAAGGGAAGAAATTGATAAATTAATGGATATTAATCCTTATAGCGAAAGTAAATTTGAGAAAAGCGATGACTTATGAAAAGTTTGAGTTGAAAGGAAAATTTTAAAGTGTAGCCTTAAAAATTCCATCAAAAAATTATGAAGCCACTATTGTACCACAAGACACACTGTGGCTTGTCAAAAAGGTACAAGCAAGAAATAGTTCATCAGGCTATTTGGCGATCATCAAAGGACAATAAAACTACAATAGTTTTAAAAGAGTAAGACAATTTTGTCTGAAAAAATATAATTCCTGCAATGTTAGCGAAAAGTGTCTGTGCAATTTTTGTCCTTTATTAAAGTCATGCACATTTAAAACATTTTAAATCATACACAGTGAGAGTGTTTGTAAAGGATTTACTTGTATCAGAGGATTTCCTTTTAGTTATTCTCCCTCCCCCATTCAATATATCACATTTGCGTGTCTACATGGAAAACAGAGGCATTGGGGAGCGAATACCGTAACTTTTAATCGCCAGTTCAAGGATTATTTATAAACGGTATAAATTATTAAGATAAGCGTTAAATTGTGTATATTGTTTTATATATGACAATCCTATGGGGTCACTTGTAATTATTAAACTTGTTCTTAACTTAGTACTGTAAAATTAATTATTGAATCCATTGTGCAGTACTGACACTTTTATAAGTGTATTATATCAGTGTAAATGTTAATTTTATTTTTTTTTATGCCAGAATGTATTTTGTTTTTTTACTTTCAGTAAATTAATAATTTCTTTATAAAATAATCTTTTGTTTTCAATTTTTCAAAATGTTCGATCCCCCTAGAAAGGATGATCCTACCTTTTACCTCATGCCCTCTTTTCGTCAAGTTTCGGGACATCCTGTATATCCCGAACACTGGTGACCAAAATTATGGACACTTTCGGAAATTTTAATGTTTTTATGTTTGTATGCTGAAAGAAAATGCTATGTTTCACAGACTGCAAAGTCGTATATATCATTTTAAAGAAAATTCACTATTAAATTCCAAACAAATTATCTATAATACCAAAAAATTAAGCTTTCATAATTATCGATATTCATTATATACTGATGATAAGAGTGAGTTATCAATCAGCTTCACATCGATGATTCAATGAGCTGACAACAGTTTTAAGCCTTTTCTTCATCAATACTTGAATGGTCAATATAATTACTGGTTTTTGAAGCAATTTGTCTTTTTTTTCTACAAAACTTTTTACCTGCCCACAATTTTGAAGTTCGTTTAGATGACACTCTGTCACCTTCTTTTATTCTAGCTGATGGAGTACCTCCGGGGAGTATATTGAGTGTCATCCTTTTCATCTGTGATATTTCATCTATCTAATCTCAATTTCAGCCCTCTATACAGACCGTTATATGTGGACGATCTACAGATAAGTGCGAAGGCTCGGGCATGCATTTTGGTAGAGCGGCAGTTACAAACTGCAGTTAACAAGCTAGTTAAATTGTGCGACAGGAATGTTCAAAGTATTACTGCCATTAAGAGTTGCAAGGTACACTTCTTAAGAAAAAACTTGCGTGCACTTCTTCATCTCGACGCTGCAATATGCATCCACGAAACACAAATTCTCGTATTTTCCTTCGTGCAATTTCTCGGAGGAATCTTCGACCACCGACTCACTTTCCTTCCGCACAATTTATATCTGTGGAAGAAGTGTGAAAAGTCCCTCGACATATACTGAAGGTTCTATCGAACATCTCTTGGGGTGTGGATCGGACATCTCTGCTCTGAGTATATATCTGCTTGAAACTCTACACTTAAAAAACTTGACCCAGTTCATCACGCAGCATTGAGAATCTTCTCTGATGCGTTTTGTACATCGCCGGTGCAGAGTCTCTCCGTCGCATGCCACTAACTTCCTCTGGACCTAAGACGGAAGAAGCTAGCTCTTGCTTATTATTTTATGATTTTATCCGTGCCTTCACATCCACTGAAATATGTGAATCTGACCACCATTATAAAAGGAGTTGATGACGCTCAGTCACATAACATACGGCTATTTATGGAAAGGACGAAGCTTCTCTGTTATCCAAGCTCGATCTACCTGACGTGGATATCTACCAAAGAAACGTTTTGAAGTTCCAACCATGGGATAAGCCACGTTTCCATTTTATCAACCTTTTGATACATAAAGTAAATACGCAATAACACCAGTCGCTTTTCAACGCATCTTTGCTTACCATTGGAGGTGGTATAGTGAGTATTTACCCATTTACACATATGGTTAGAAACGAAGGGATTACGTTGTGTGTGGTGTTATGATTGAAAGTAATATGCATGGTTATCGGTTCGATATTTCTTGCAGCATTTTCACTGACGAAGCGATCGCCATTTACCGTGCACTTCAAATAGTTGATTTTGACAGGCTCTGCAAATACTGTATCTATAATGACAGCATGAGTGTCTTAGAAGTGCTTGAGAAACACAATAAATCGGTGTCATCCAGTGGTGTGTGATATTATCGTTATTATAAGTCGACTGTTTAAAAAGGATTTTGATGTACAGTTTTTTTGGATACCTAGCTACGGGGATATCATAGGCAACGAAGAAGTGGACATCATGGCTCCGTCGGCAACGACACACTTGCTGCAAGCAATTCCACTTTGTGACATGAATCGAGTCATCCTGCATAGAATTGATGAAATGTGGCAGAATTCATGGGATTTACTGACTAGTAACAACTACACTCCATAAAACCTGTCACTGGAGCTTGGTCTGTAATGCCGATGCGAAGAACTGATGCCAAACTGACTCGCCTTCGCATTGGTCATACCCGTTTTGCGCACAGACATCTTTTACTTGGTGAGAATGCTCCAGAATTTCGTCATGCAATGTTCCATGCTCCAGTGATTCTCAAATTTTTAATTTTGCGACCCAGTACTCAATAAGAATTGACAGCGCATCTCCCCGTCCATAAAATAACAATGTATTGAATTCAATAATACTATACTTTAGCACTAAAATTATAATACAAACTTTAACCTCTTAGTTGCCACTGGCGTATATAAAAGTTTCTCTCAGCCAGAGCGTTAATTGCCTCAGACGTATATATACATCTTTCCGAAGTACGATCTTTTCTATGCATTGCTTTTCAGAACATTATTCCGAAGGTTTTGGAATGCAACAAAAAGACATTGAAAGAGTTTGCAAGGGATTAACTTATTTAAGAGAAGAATTTGCTTATTTATTCCTTTTTATCTCCCCCCCCCCAATGCATCACATACTCACGCCTACAGGGAAAACAGTGGCATTGGGGAGTGAATCATGTATCTTTTTAATCGGAAGTTAAGGGACTAATTATAAACCGTACAAATTATCGAGATAAGTGATAATTGTTGCATATAATTTTATATATGACAAGCCCATGGGGTCACTGGTAATTATTAAACCTTTTCTGTTAACACAGTATTGCTAAATTAATTATAGAACACATTGTGCAGTACTGATATATTTAATAAGTGTATTACATCAATAAAAATGTTTATTTATTTCTTATTATGTCAGAATGTATTTTGCTTGTTTACTTTCAGTATATTAATAATTTTTTTAAATAATTTTTTGTTTTCGACTTTTCAATATGCTCGCGCCCCCTTTGTAGAGTTATCACGCCACCTCGGGGGGGGGCAACAGTTTGAGAAACGCTACCGTATTCTGTACATCTCCTTTTTATAGATTGTCCAGTTCTTAATTATCGCATAATTTTTTTTCGTGCATCAGTATTTTACATCAATAATAATTTTTTATAGAACTTATTTATTATAATCTGAATCTTTTATAAATTAATTGTTTTATGCACTTTGAAAAAATCATGAAAACTTTTAAATTACTTATTATTTTTTTTAATTTTTTAATTTTTTTTTCAATTGAAATTTTACTGAAGCACTGTTGAGCATAATCTGACTTTTCAAATTATGTATGATTTAGAACCAGTTTTCAACATCTGACTACTTTTTGAATCACTGTTTGCGCAGCATAACTTAATTTGGCTCTTGCCCATAAAATCAAACAATCAAATCAAATCAATCCTCAAGACTTGATGTCAGGAAACAATTATAGCCTCAATTAGCTACATTTCATTTGATAGGCATATCATTTGTACTAGTTTTCACCCGATAAAAATAAGATAGCTTTGTGATGAATTTTCACAAAGAGCTTTTCAACAATGACATGCCTCTATAGTGGCATCTTTCGTTTAAAAGGGTATTGACAAGTTAGTTTCTCGATATGATAAATGTCTAAATAATAATGGAAACTGCGTAGAAAAACAGTTTGCTACATAATATTTCATTTAAAATAAATTTTGTTTAAAAAAAAAGATTTTTTTTTTTTATGTGAGTTTCTTCAAACGAGGCTTAATTTTTGGACTCGCCTCGTATCAGAAATTTAATTTAAAGGAACACTTATTTTAATAAAAAACTGAAAGGAAAAAATATGCTTCATCTTTATTGATGTGTGTTTATTCAATGATGCTATTGCAAAAAATAACAATATGGCATAAGTAAATTAAATAATTATAAAAATAATTGATAGAAAATAGCGATTTTTTTTTCATTTGCCAAAACTTTAAATGCGTTGCGGGAGCGGAAGATAACTTTTTTCCTTTTTTTTTTACTGGACTAGTTCACAGGAATATTTTCCGGAGAACATGAATTGAAAAATTAAATAATTAAGACTGAAATAACTTGCACACAAGCAATTTCGTCCCATTCAAACAACCCCTACTTCAAGCGCTGTGTTTCATAAATAAAGAAAAAAAAAGAAATTTTATTCCTTTCTCTCAATTAGCTCTTTAATTAAATTATTATATTTTTAGATTCATTTATTTAAGATATTATATATGCTATATATAAAGTAATAATTTATTTATTACTTTCAGCTGGGGAAACCTGTGACTCAAATCACTTATATCTATAATTTTGGAGATTTAACATTTGCTAAAGCTACTAATAGGAAAGGTAAATTCGTATGTTGTTTAAATGATGAAATATTATTTCTTGACATTACATTTTAAATATTTACTTGAAATGAGTTTCAATAATTTTAATTAAAAAGTAAGTGAATTGGAAAAAAAATCGTAGTCTTTTTATTATTAGAATCTTCTTATGGTACTATAAAGTACAAAAATTAAACTACTCATAAAATAGGATTTTTAAACGTCCTATTTATGTAGGGCTTTTGTCATGAAATATTTCAAGAAATATTAAATGAAATCAAGACTATACTGCTTCGTTTAAGGTACTATACTACGTTCGGAACCATGATTTTAAAAATCAAATAAATGAATATTTTTTAGATATATAGTGTCATTTGAATTAGAATATTCATGTAAAATTGCTTTAAGAATATTATTACAATAAAATTCGTTAAATGCAGTCTTTTGTCAAATCCAAGTAAGGAATGACATCGTAAACATTTTCCTTTTATGGAAAACTCTTTTACAATAATGAAATGTTGCTATATTATAGCCAAAGCTTCTCTATAAAGCCTACGCAAGGATTTTTGAAACTTCACAATAGTTTCGGAGTTTTTGCAAATTAAGATAATATATAACCAGCATTTTTTCTAAAGCTTCTCCTCTCTCGTATATATTAAAATAAGAATAAATCCACTTCTAAATTATATATTTCAAAAACTCTTGTTCAGTCTCTGTGCAGAATTCTTAGCTATAAATAGGCAAAACATTATTATCATAAAATCATTTTTCATAAAAAGAGAATGTTTCGAAAATGTTATTCTTTTTTAATTTTTTGCCAAAAAATTAGTTAAATAATTCTTTTTTGTAATAAGGCACTTTAAACAATTTTATCTGCATATCCTGAATAAAGTGACATTAAATATCAATAAAATATATTCATTTATACGCTATTTTCCAAATCATGATCCCGGATACCTTAATAGATTTGTAATGTATTAATGAGACGATTCAAAGGATATTAGAGCAATCCTTTTATTCATATGTTATAAATAATACATTTTTAACTATTCTGATAGTTAATTAAAATTGCAATGTTTGCTAAGAAATGAATTTTTTATTAAAATATATGAGAGGGCCGACCATAAAGCCAAGCAGGGAGCCGAGTCGTCTCAACCGGAAATCCTTTGACCCTCAGAAGAGCAAAGAGCATTATATATAAATAATGCTCTTTGCATTATAGACAAATATACAACCGTGACCCAAAAAACCAAGAGCCTTGGGAAACTGGTCACTGTGGGTCCAATCCCGAGGCACCTGGAGAGAGCCGAGACTGTTGTCCGCTTTCGCCTAACCACCGGACATGGCTTTTTGGGAGCACACCTCCACTGGCTTGGCCCGGCTGCTGACGAGGCCTGCCCACTCTGCGGCCATGCCAGAATGGATGGTGACCACCTACTCCAATGCACTGGACTCGATGTATACCCGGATGACGACATCATCAGTCGGTACTAAGAGGCTTGGCGTCAAATGGTCAAGAAGCCAAGCACGGGGAGTTAGATAAATACAATAAATACAAATGAGATAAAATAGCAGTTTATGTTCATTTAAAAATCTGTTCATTTTTTTATACTAAATATATAAGATATTGTGTAACTTGCAAATTACATTCAATTGATGACACAGGTTTGCAATTAGAAAACTGCAAATAATTTTTTTTTAGTTTTTCTTATACATTTTAATTTATTGAAACTGGAAAAAATACTTAAGAAAATCCCTGCATCACATTATTTTTAGTGAATCTGAAGTTTTTAGTTTCATTTAGCTTGAACTATTTAATTTAAATCTTTAAATTCTACTTTTGATTTTAAAAATCTCTGTAGGAAGACTTTTTCTAACATTTATTTGATGAATTATTGCTTTCCTCGTATTTTTCATCTTGATTAGGATTGATTAAGAAAAATAGGTTCTTTCAGTTCTTCGCCATCTATTGATACATTTTGGAAGGTTTTTTTTAGTTATATTATTCCTCTTGTGTTCAAGTCTATTCAGTACAAATTTGAAGTCATTCTGACCAGCATTTTTTTACAGCATTTTGAAAGTGAGACTTTAATTATAATCATCCTGTGTATGAGCATATTTAACAAACTAAAAAACTTTCCCCTTTATTTTGTTTCCACCTTTCCACATGTTTTCTACACATTTAAATTTATTGCTTTCTAATAAGTTCTGCAAGGCTTTGTATCTGAAATATTGAGATTAATATCTTAGAAAATGACATTATCTAGTTCAATCACAGGGGAAATGTCAATGTATGCATTCCAAAACTGAAGAGGTTTGATATACTTAGAAGTTTAAATATTGTTTGCAAAGTTATTTTCCGTAGACCAATGAATGAATAGTATCACATAAAGATATTTTTAATCATAATTCTGATTATTTCTTTGTTAATATTTCTAAAAACTTTTACATCTTATACTACTGATAATAAAAACAGAAAAAAGAAATCTCTCGTTTGACCTTGTATCATATAACGAGAAAATAAATATTATACATGGTGTCCAGCCTTAATATGACCCAATAGCTAATTCCCGAACCGTTCGGTTTAGATATGCACTTCCAATTTGAAAAATGTTTTAAAACAGGTAAAGAATGTTTTTACTTGCTTTTCGAACCAAAAAACTCATTTAGTAAAAAATTACAACAAATAATTTTTTATACGGTCCCCAGGTTCTATCACCTTCATTTAGGAAAAGATGTAGTGCAAAAAAAAAAAAGTAAACACAAAAAGTTTCATTTTATTACGATAAAAATTGCCTGAGTTATGGAACTTTGAAAATCATACATTAAATCCATTTTATCCGCAATTTTCAAGAAGCTAGTAAGGAGCCCTCTCCAAACTTAAATTAGTTGGAATTCTGCCAGGAAACTTTCGCTTTTGCTCGTCACTCTTATGGAAATCCTTTTTTAAATTTAAAAGCATACGTTAATAATACAATAATTGCGTACTTAAGAAATAAAATTTATTCTGTATACATGTAAAACATAGAAAAAAAATAAATTATTTTGCACGAAGAAAACATTTCAAAATCAGTTCCAAAAAAATAGACTTAGATGCTGCGGCTTCAGTCTGATTTGCTGTGTTTTTGCTGATCATGGTGAACGTTAAAAATCTGTTGTGCTTGCAATTGCATACAGTAGTTTTTTAATATTACGAATTCTAGTACCGGAGAATGAGATGTATACAAATGAAGAATACTGCGAAATAGTACTGTTTCATGGGCAGTGTATTCGAAATAAGCGAGAGGCGGCAAGACTTTATGCCATTAAATTTCCCACTTGAAGACATCCATCTTATTGCACAATTGCCCGTGATGATCAGCGCTTTTATAAAACTGGGAGTTGTCATAGACGTATTCCCTTGTCTCGTGCCCTCACCATTATTTAAGTTAATTTGGTCATTCTGATATAATAAAGACCCTGATTCATGATTGGCGCATCATTCCACGTTATGCTATAATTTGAACGGCAAATCCTGTATTTTTTCCCTGCTATTTGTTAAAACAAGCTGTTTTAATCCTTTCGGTACAAGTTTTATTTCTTTAATTTAATTTTTATTGTTTGCCATACAGCAATACAAATTGTCAATCTTTGGTGTTTACTGCGATGTTTTAATATTACTATGATGTTTTTCTTTTGCTCTTTCTGTAGATAGTGAATTACTATTCCGAAACTCAATTTATATACGACCCCCTTTTCTGAGCAACCCAGATGCTTCAAATTTATGTAGGCATAACTCGGTCAGTTTTTATCGTGATAAAATGAAACTTTTTGTGTTTACTTTGTTTTTATGCACTGCATCTTTTCCTAAACATAAGTGATAAGACCTGGGGACCGTATAAAAATTTAATTTTTCTAATTTTATTGTAAATGGGTTTTTTTGTTCGAAAAGCTCGTAAAAACGTTCTTTACCAGTTTTAAAACATTTTTCGAACTGGAAGTGCATATCTAAACCGAACGGTTCGGGAATTAGCTGTTGGGTCACATTAAGGCTGGACACCCTGTATATATTAAGGTAATAATGTAATAAAAACACAAATATATATATACTTGTATTTTAGTAGAGTATTTGTTTTGCATTTTCAATGTTGGCCATAACTGATATTTTTTAAAAAAATATTTTCATCTTTAGCAACTGATCTGGGTTTTTGAAATATACTTAATTTTTAAAAATAATGGATATATTTGTAATTATTTTATTTTTTAAATACTTTTGATTATTTTGTATTTTTCAACCAGGAAATAACATGTTTTCTTTTCTTTTATAGCCTTAGAAATGATGGTACTTGGAATTAAAATCTTTCAAGATAACTATCCTGAAAGAACTAAAATTTTATTTCATATTAATAGTAAGTTTATTTAAAATGGATACACATGTGACATAAAAAAGTTGTCTATAAATTTAAGTAGTTTTAAAGTTTTTTATAGTTTAATTTAAATAGTGTTTTTTAAAGTTTATAAAGTTTTGAAAAAACAATGCAAACATTTAAATAAAAGTAATACATATGTAATGTATGTAATAAATATACTAATACATAACTAAAGAATTTAACGTATTATATATAATATATCATAATTAAATGGATTTAATTTGTATGATTTTAATTGCTTCCTGATTATTATTTACTTAAAAAATGCTTTTGTTGTTCTTCTCAGTCAGAGTGAATTTTTCCAATTTTTATTGAAAATCATATCTTTTAACAATCATCTACACTTCAAATTGGTAAAAGAAAAAAAAATGCTGATAGAATAAATTTAATTTACTAATTTTTCATCTCCAATAAAGATAAAATTTTAGAAGCATTTTTATTTAAATCTTGCCAGCACTTGATAAGAAGCATATGATTCAGTTTTAAGTTTTATAGAATTTTATTAAATACCAAATTTGTGAAGATTAAAATCGCTATAAAGTTTTTATTCTAATATGCACAAATATGTGTGTGTGTGTGTGTGAAATTTTAACGGTCTTATGTTTGCAATCATAAATTTCTTTTTTGTTTTAGCAACAATATTTCATTCCATGATGTTTTCCATCTTTAAAAAAATCCTTGCATCAGAACTCTTAAATAAAATTCACACTTTAGGCTCAGGTAAGGAATTTAACACAATGCAGATTTCTTTGTATTCTAACTTCCATCTCATGTTTTGACAATTAAATTTCATGTTTTATCTAAAAACTATACCAGAATGCATCCGTTATCACATGTATGGAACTCTTATTATTTAAAAACTAAAATTGTTTTGTAAATTCAAAAAATAGAAGGAATGTTTTTCATATCCTATTATATGCATAAGTGTATATTAACATGTAATGTTTTTTTTTAAAAAAAATTTACATTTCTTTTTATGAACTTTAATTTTATCAGCTCTCTAAAAATGTTTTTGCAAATATTTCTTATTTTAATCAACGCTAAATTACTTCAAGTAAAAAAATATAGTGTTTATATAATTAGAAAATTTAAATTATAGAACATTTTTATAAATTAATATATTTAATCCGGCACTTCACGCGCGAAGAAAATGACCTTTACTTCACGCGCAGGGTATCTCATACCCAACGGTGTTTACATACAGTTTATACCCTAAAATTTGTGCATACAAAGATAAAAAAGGAAGAAAAGTAGGATATATAATTTGTTTATTACACTTTTCACATGTAAATTTAGTTTTTCTTTTCTTTTTATCAGAGCATTCAGTACATTGTTCATACACTCCTTTAGTCTTCGTTGCGAGTGAGTGTGATGTTTTCACTGGGTCTTAATTTATTTTTTAAAATTTTGTTGATGCATTGCTTGCTGGTTTTTTCCTTTTTTTCTGTTAATCGAAATCCAAAACACTTCAGAAACCAGCGTCTGGTTCGATGTTTAATAGGTGGTTTATGAGACTACTTAATGAAATAATTTGAGCATTTAATGTCGCAACGTTCACCAACATAAAAAATAATGTCATAGGCTAACGATTAGATTTTCTAGCCATTGAATATGTTGTGGTCATTTTATGAAGGACGATAATTGCTCCTCATCGTAATTATCTGGATATATTTCAGTAGAAGAATCATACTTGCTAGTATACTTTTCATCATTCGATTCTTCCTCGTCATCCCCGCAAAGAGTCTTTCTTCATCCGCGAAAATACTGTGTTTTGTACTATATCTATTATAAATATTGTATCTATTAAATTAATTCAATATCACATTTTTTCATCATAACTATAATAATATTTCGTTGTATAAGAAAGATTTTAAAGCGAGCTCATTCATTTAAAACTTTAACGGTGATTCACGCGCAGGGTATGACATACCCGAAGAGGCGGTATCCAAAAATATACTTTTAGAATTCGCCTATAAGATAAAGCCCTTCAAAGGATATGACCTTAAAGTCAGCTACACGAAAAACTATTTATTTTCCGAAAAAGGTTTAGATGGAATCCTGAAAAAAAGTGAGGCAGTGGGTATGATATGCCCTGTGCGTGAAGTGCAGTGATAAAAATAATATAAATTTATAATTGAAATCTATTTAATTTATATCTAGAGGTATATGGGAAATCTCTTCTGGAACTAATTGATGCTGATGTGCTACCAGCTTTCCTTGGTGGAAAAAGAACAGATCCAGATGGAAATCCACTTTGTCATTCGTTTGTAAGTAAATATACTGATAAAGAACGATTGAAATTTAGTAAACGCTTAGAATTTAAATGCAACGGGAGTAAAATATAGGGATACTTATAATTCTATCAAAGATTTTGAAATGTTATAGCAAGAAAACTATGACACGAATACTGCAAAAAAAATATTAAAGAAAACAGAAATATTTCAAGTTTTATTTACATAACTAGTGTTCAGTACGTGAAACCTTAGTGGCAAGCATACATTAAAACGTTCGTCTAGTTCAGGGTGGCAAACCTTTATGGATCAACGAGCCATTTTTTTCTAAAGAAATATTTTTGAGATATAGACGTGAGCCGTCACACCCACACACACACACACAAATATAATTTTAACTTGTGGTTATTGGGAAAATAATAAAACTAAATTCAAAACATAATAAACTCTATTCAAAAATCTTTATTTATTACGAAAAACTACATTTTGTACTTTATAGTAATAAATGTTTTAGTTATACAACTAATTTAAATTCAAATAACATGAGTGTGATTTCTGCTGTGCAGTTAGATTAGATGACAAATAACTTATATTAGGATTGTAAGATGTTACTTTTAGCAAAATGGATGCTGAATTGGAGTCATCTACAAAACGGTTTCGAGCGAGTATTTAATGTTATTCATCTCTGAGAATAATGACTCGCAGGTATATGTAGATGAAAATAATGGTTAAAACCGCCTGGGTAAGCTTCTTCAAACGGTTAAATGTGTCTGGAATTGAAATCCATGTTTCCAAAATTTCATTACTCGCACTTTTACTTATACTGCTTGGTAATATTTCTGTTTCAATAAATTCCGACCTTCTCCTTTTTTTTCAAAAAATATCTAAATCCATACGGGAAATCAATCAGTGGCATTTCAAATTTTTCAATTTCCAATCAATCGAATTGGGACAGATTCAGTTTATTAAATGAAGTCACATGAGGATACATAAAATACTTGGGGATTTCTGATAATTCTTTGAGCGTAGAAAATCTCGCTGAAAACTGCGACCGATCACTAGCATTTTTTCGTAATAATTCATGTTGAACTTTGATATCTTGAATTAAAATGCAATCCGTTTTGATCGGTGGCGTGCCCAAAATATAGTGTTGCGTGCCATCAATGGCACGCGTGCTGTTGGTTTCCCATCCCTGGCCTAGTTCCTACAACATTCTGCTGGACATGGTATTGTCAATGTGATTGACAACACATGTTATGCTTTCCTTGTTATCCACAAAAACTTAAGTCTTTAACATCAAACCAACTTTTCGAGCCTTCTTTGCCATGTGATGTAGCAGAACTTCGGGAAATGATAACACGTGCTGTCAATAATGTTGATTGTACCATGGGGAGTACAGTGAGGCAGGAACAGGGCTATCGCATGCCGTGTAACAAAGGTTTCACACACTGAACACTTATAAATAAAAATTGAATTGTTTTTGTGTGTATTTTTTTGAACGTTCTTTTTGATGCATTCGTGTTAGCGTTTTCCTATAATATCTCAAGCCCTTGGAGGAAATTATGAATAACCCTGTATTAAAAATGTTCGAAAATATTAATAATTTAGCTTAATAAATGTTTCAAAAATTCCAAATAAAATTTTTAAAACTATATTAAAATGAATGTGTAAGGACATAAAAGAAATACGTAAAATGATATAAATTAATTGCTGCTTTTGATGTATTCTCATACAGTTCTATTTTTATTAGGTTAGCTAGTTTATTTGTTGGTTCAATTTCATTGGTAACATTACCAATGAGACCCCGTAGATAAGGCCATTTTGACATTTTCCTTTATTTTGTTATTTTCTATGAAAACGTTTCGTAGTTTTTTTTCTACATATTCGCTTCTCAATAAAAATCTCAAAATTCTTAACATTTTTCATACTTTAAAGGTCATTATAGAAGCAATCATTCAATTCCGTTCCTGTAAATTTTAGTCATAATAGGAAATTCTAAATTAAAATTCCCATTATCTAAATATTTCTTAAAGTTAAATTGGTTGATATTTCCTGATAACATTAAAAATATAATTTGAAGAGTTTTGCATTATAAAACAAGAGTAACAATTCATTACATTAATATATAGATTAAATATTTCAAGCTTCCAAGTGTGCACTTTTACTAACTTATATTATTGATTTAGAAAATCACAGTTAATATTCACAAAAATATATAAGATATCACTAGATTCAAGATAAATATTTATCTTAATGAAAAATTGGATGTGATATTAACACCCCCCCCCACATATATATATTATACAAAACTTCATCAATAAGCAATGTATAATAAAGCTATAATTAAAAATAGTAAAGATATTATAGATTTTTTTAAAAATAAAAATATTTATTCAGTTCATAGTTATGACTTTGAAGATCTTTTTAATTCCATTAATATCAATGATATAATTAGGGTAATTTTAGATAATTATAGTAATTATAACCTTAATATTAATTTACAAAAATTTAGAACTCTAATAGATTTTGTCTTAAAAGAAAACTACATTAATTTTAATGGTTCTCTGTACAAACAAACCAAAATTTTGCCTCAAGGTGGCCCTGCTAGCAATAGTTTGGCTAATTTATATTTACACTTTTACGAAAATAATTATATTATTAATAATGATTATTACATATTTAGATACATAGATGACCTAATTATTTTTGGTAAAAATAATAATTTTAATCCCAATATTACTTTTTATCGGAATTACTTAAAGCTAATTAAAATTAATAATAATCCAGTTAAAACTAATTACTTAGATGTATCATTGTGTATTAAGGACTATAAATTACATAGCAATATTTAAGATAAAAGAGATAATTTTAATTTTAAAATTCTTAAAGTGCCGTACTGGAACTCCAAAATTTCTATATCTATATACAGAAATATTATTTTCAATTATATTTATCGTAATAACGTATTAGTTAGTGATAAATTTAATATATATTTAAATTTTAATAACTTTATTAAACATTGTATGGAACATTGTATGGAACATGGACACCGTCCTAAATTTATAAAAAAATTACCTAACAGTTAAATAAAAATATGTTATTAGTTGTACAGTTTATCGATAGATGGCGCCTCAAGCTAAGTAAATTAACAATATAATTTTTTATTTAAAATTAATTGTATATGTCTTGGTGGTACTTTTATTTTCTATAAATTTTAAAACAAAATATAGAGTTTTAAATGTATATATATATATACATACAACATTAATGTTATTTTATCAAAACTTAATAATTTTCTGCGTTACTGTTATTGTCCACTGTCGGGGAATATGTTTTTTAATTCGCACGTGGTAAGTATTTATCTATTAGTTTTAACTTTGATTTAAAAATATTTTAGTAATTATTACAGGCTATAATATTACCGTTTTACATTAATAGATTATGGTTTTATTATGGTAATAGTTAAAATTCTCTAAAATTTTTTTGCTTTCCCTATGGCCCAGAGTATTGGCAAATTCAGGTAAAGGTTGGCTGGCCGAAAAACACAGTTTAAACCTGCAATCCGCCGCCCATCCGGTATAGTGGTCAGTGAAGCTGACTGCGGTGCCGCAGGGACTGGGTTCGAATCCCGGAGAAGGCATGGATGTTTGTGTTGTAATCCTTTCTCTTCTGTCTGTGTTGTTTATCCCCGTGTTATACGTTCGGTGGTGCACGGGGTTTATAAATGTTAAAAAAAAAAATCCTGCAATCCTTTTTCCTAAGGCCAGGAGTTTGCCCTAGTATTTCTGTGGCTAAAACTATTCTATCATGACTATAGTTATCTTAGGTATATAACTACTTTCGTATATTTTTGTAATATATATATATATATAAATCATACGCGTGAAGAATGGTATACTATATTAGGTGTATCACTTTCATCACACTTTTAACTGTAAAAAAAAATCAAAATTATCAAAGCCCGTTCCGAGCTATATTGCTATTGCTTTTAATGGATATTAATTTAAACCTACATGAAACACACTCCTTAACAATAGTTTTATGCTGCAATAGTGGATATCATTTGCTGCTAAGCTTTAATGTATATTTATGCATATGCTCTTATTCTTGCTTCATAAAATGCTGTAGTGTGATGGCATGTTAAAAAAAATATGTTCTATTAAAATGTATGGAGCATTTTGAGATGTTCTTAAAATCCTGAAAGCATATTTCTAGATATTGTTAAATTTAGAGTTTCATTCTGTTTTAACAATTACTCTTTCTTTCTTATTGCAGCTAATTGAACTAAAATATACAACTATGCTACTATAAAATAGTACTTGAGCTTCAATATATATTGTTAATAATTTGATGAGAAAAAATTTGAACTTGTATAAACTTGGCATCATATATAACTTAGATATTAAATGATATAGTGAAAACTCATTGTAAAAACATTTCTAAATTTGAGAAAAAAAGAGAATTAAAAAATTACAAGAATATCAATAAAAGTAGTAATTTAATTTAATGGAATTATTTTTAAAGTTGTATGGATTTATTCAAAGTATATACATGTTCTAAATAAAAATAAGCATACTATTGTATTAAGTGTATCAAAATTCCATCGATATATTTTTCATAATCCTTCTTTCTTAAACGTAAATATATATTGAGGATCAAATGCAAGAAAATTTTTAGTTTTGGTTTTGAGATTATCTAAAGAAGTACAGGGTAAAATATAATAAAAGCATGCATAAACGCTGATTGATATAATACAAACAATGAAAACTAAGTACTTTTAGTAAACACACACGATCACGTGTACGATTAAACAGCACAAGAAAGTCTAACGAAACTTTATAAGATGAAACAAGAAATATTAGTAATATAAAGCATGATTCCTTTTTACAGTTGCACTGCATTCATGCTGTGAATTCATACTTGAAATAAGGCAGTTTATGACACCTTGCAGAAATATCTTTTACTCCTCCAGTAAAACTGCTTTTAGTTCCTTATTGATTCCGATTAAGGAAATAGGAGTTGCAATTACTCTCCCAAGAGTACCCCCAAAATTGATTTTAAGATAAAGTCTTGAGCTTGTGTATGTTAATCCATTAGGAGAATGTCTTAATTTTCCAGAATTTCGTTGGCCAAATGAGCTCTATGTGAACTATTGTCCAACCATAAAATGAAATTCAGGGACAATTACATCTCTAAGGAGATCAACAGGAAACTCCAAGATACATCCATAAACCTCACAAAAGTCACAAAGCTTCCATTAAAGATATGGGAATATGTGCATTCATTAATTGATTCGTCGAACTATTATAACTCGCTGTTTTCCTACGAAGGTTTATAGAGAATCTGTGGTTGAATTTACTGAATGAACAGAAAGATTTCTTACATATCCTTGCTCCATTCTATCGACGTTTTATGCAGCATGGTGAACGGTTTCATTAAAAAGGAGTAGCACGCAATTTGTCAGTTTTTTTACAAGCTAGTCTCTATCACGAAACACTAACTATTAAAACCTTAAGCTCTTGTCGCTACATAAAATTTATCAGATACTTAAGAAGCTATTTCAATTTGTTTAACGCTCGTTAAAAGAAAAATTATGAACTTTCTTTGTTTTTCATGATACACAAATTACCTTGCTCAGACCTTCTTCCTGAGGAGATTTGTTTTCACTTCATTATCAGCATCAGTTTCGCACAATCCAGAAGACAATTCACACCATAAATCCGGCAGGGCAGCCTACAAATCCATAGAAGTGTGGAGTTGGTATAAATCTCTTTTAAACATCACATAGTAAAGCATATCAGATACATTCATGTCTGGGTCCTTAGTCGGCCAATGTTTAAAGGAGATTGTGTGTTTCAGAAGCCACTCAATAACAACCTCTCGACGTTGGGGTGACGTATTGTCTTGTTGAATAGTTCAAATTCGTCAGAATGCACAATGAACATAAATGAATGTAGGTGATCGGATAGGATAAATACTTTTGTCAGAGCGTTTCTCAAACTGTGGAGTGTGCTCCTAGCGGAGAGGGGCGTGATAACCCTTCTTAAATGGAGGTGCGAGCACATAAATAAGTCAAAAATAAAAGATTAATTTAAAAAAATTAATAATTTACTGAAAGGAAGCAAAGCAAAATACATTGACATAATAAAAAGTAAAACACACATTTATTTTGATGCAATACACTTATAAATATATCGTAAGAAACAATGTATTTGAAAATTAATTTAACAAAGTTAAGAAATTTAATACTTATTTTTATATAATTTGTACGATTTATAATGAGTCGCATTGTAGATTTTACATTAAATTATATTATTTTTGTATTCAATCCATTGATACTGTATGGAGGGGACGATTAAAAATTATGAGAAAAAACTGGGTGACAAACATTGAAGGTTTTAGAAGCACTGACTTGGGTACCTGTCAAAATGGTAACTATAAGTATCTGGAGTCTTATATCACGCCAAATGCACATGTCACATACCACCACAGATGCTTCACTTAACTCGACCAATCTCAGTTAACGAGTAGGATTCAAGAATTCATTTCCCGTTCTCATCTATCTAACCATTACAATTGGAAAACAGACTCATCTGATTAGGCAACGTGTCTCCAGTCATCAGCAATCCAATACACGTATTTAGCTTTATGATGTACTTTAAAAAATGGTACACGAATGGGCCTTCAGCTCCGAAAGCCCATATCAAGAAGGTTCATTGAACAATTCACACGTTAACACGTATTGACGCCTTAGTATTGAAATCCATGGCAATTTGAGGATTAATTGCAGACCATTTCTGTTAAGAGTTTTTTTAACCAGTAGTCAATAGTCCCGATGTTAAAGGTATTTGCCTGTTGCAGCAATGTTCGGAGGCGTGATGTTTACCCGGTATTCTCAGTACATTTGTAAATTGGCCGTACAGGAAAATCGAAATTTAATTCTATCTTGGAGGTATACCCCTTCTCTCGTTCTACAATGTTAGAAACTTAAGTCTTATATAAGCTCTGCTGACCACATCGCATTACCATTAGTTGCATGTACACTTTTGTATCAGTTTTTCTGGCCCTTTTAGAATACATATATGTATAATTAGTGAACAGGGAGGTGACAAAAAAACTATTAAAGTTTTGATAAATAAATGTTGTCAAAATATATTTAATATTTTCTTCAGTTAGGTAATATTTTAGGCTAATGACTGTTTTTATAGTTCAAGCTACCTATAAACCTAACAAATTAAATTTATTTTGTAATTATTTAAATCATATCTTTTTTTAATTACAGTTTCTCATTTTCTAGGTAGTTCATCCAAAAGAAGTCCCTGAACACTATTATTTAAAAAAATCTGAAAAAACACTGTCATCATTACCGGGAGTGAAAAATTAACCATAACACGTTTTTCTAAAGTAGAGCTCAATTTTGAAGTGACGGAAGCGAATTCCTATTTAGTATGGGAGTTTGAAACAAAGGAAAGAGACATTGCTTTTGCTGTGTATTTACAAGAAAAAGCATCAAAGCAATCTAAACCAATTGAAATATTACCAAAACAAAGGATAGACACTTATTATGAACCAGAAACGGGATGTATAAGTGTCAAAAAGCTGGCACATGTAAGTACAGCATTTTAATGAATATTCCCATTATTTACATAAATACAAAAATTTGTACTGATATTAACTTGTACATACTAAGATGATATAAATATCAAATAACTCAATATTTAAGAAGTATAAGTGTACTACTAATTTTATTTATATTCATTATTCTCATTCTGTATATCATAGATAAGTTTTTGCATCTGAGTAGAAAGTATATTTCTTTTTCAGAATCATATTTATATTTAAGAATATGTGTATGTATATACAGGGTGTCCAGCCTTAATGTGAACCAATTGCTAATTACAGAAACGTTCGGTTTAGATATGCACTTCAAATTTAAAAAAATGTTTTAAAAAAGGTGAAGAACATTTTTACGTGCTTTTCGAACCAAAAAACCCATTCACAAAAAAGTTGCAAAAATTAAATTTTTATACGGTCTCCAGGTCCTATCACTTGTATTTAGCAAAAGATGCAGTACACAAAAACAAAGTTGACACAAAAAGTTTTATTTTATTACGAAAAAAACTGGCCCAGTTATGCCTACATAAATTTGAAGCATCCGAGTTGCTCAGAAAAGGGGGCCGTTGATAAATTGAGTTTCGAGAAAAGTAATCCACTATCTACAGAAACAGCAAAAGAAAAACAATTGAAACATTGCAGCAAACATCACAGATTTACAATTTGTATTGCTGTATAGCAAACAATAAAAACTAAATTAAAGAAATACAACTTGTACCGAAAAGTTTAAAACACCTTGTTTTAACAAACAGCAGCAAAATAATACAAAATTTGCCGTTCAAATTACAGCATAATGTGGAATGATGCGCCAATCATGAATCAGGGTCTCTATTATATCAGAATGACCAAATTAACTTAAATAATGGTAAAGGCACGAGACAAGGGAATATGTCTATGACAACTCCCAGTTTTATACAAGCGCTGAACATCACGGGCAATTGTGCAATAAGATGGATGTCTTCGATTGGGAAATTTAATGACATAAAGTCTTGCCGCCTGACGCTTATTTTGATTACACTGCCCATGAAACAGTACCATTTCGCAGTATTCTTCATTTTTATATATCTCGTTCTCCGGTACTAGAATTCGTAATATTAGAAAACGACTGTATGCAATTGCAACCGACTACACAACAGATTTTTAACGTTCACATTGGTCAGCAAAAACGCAGCAAATCAGACTGAAGCCCCAGCATCTAAGTCTATATTTGGATCTGCTTTTAAAATGTTTTCTTCGTCCAAAATATTTTATTTTTTTCTATATTTTACTCGTATACAGAATTAATTTTATTTCTTAAGTACTCAATTATTGTATTATTAACGTATGCTTTTAAATTTAAAAACGATTTACATAAAAGTGACGTGCAAGAGTGAATGTTTCCTGCAGAGTTCCAACTAATTTCACTCTGGAGACGACCCCTTACTTGCTTCTTGAAAATTGCCGAGAAAATGGATAAAATATATGATTTTCAAAGTTCCATAACTCGGCCAGTTTTTATCGTAATAAAATGAAACTTTTTTGTGCTTACTTTGTTTTTGTGTACTGCATCTTTTTCTAAACATAAGTGATAGGACCTAAGGACCGCATAAAAAATTAATTTTTATAATTTTTTTCTAAATTAGTTTTTTGGTTCGAAAAGCACGTAAAAACATTATTTAACTGTTTTAAAACATTTTTCAAATTTGAAGTGCATATCTAAGCCGAACGGTTCCAGAATTAGCTATTGGATCACATTAAGGCTGGACACCCTGTACACTGGTGTCCAAAAGTTAAGCATAATTGATAATTATGTGAATAAAGAAGGAACTGTAAATCAGAATGGCAGGAAACGTGATATGCGAGTGTAAAATGGTTATAAAATAAGGAAGCAAATCAAAAGAATGATAATAATTAATTTTATTATCCAAAGTCGCAGTTTGAAGAAAACTGAGCATAGCAAGGATTCAGACTTTAATGAAAGAAAACATTAAATAAAGATACTGATGCTGCAGTTTAATAAGGCGTGTGGTCACCTCTGACAGCCAGGCACGCACACAGGTACCATACTTGCTATGAGATGATGAATGAGTTGTGGGCTCAAACGGTTCCAATCTTTTTGGAGAGCTCTCTTTAGTTCTGTAACGGAGCTTGGTGGGTGCGAAAGGGCTGCCATTTGTCTCCGAGCATATCCCATACATGCTCGATAGGATTTAAATCAGGGAGTTCGCAGGCAATGACATGCGCTGGATGTTTTCCGTTTCAAGGAAGTCATCAATCAGCACCGCTCGGTGAAAAATGGCGCATTATCATCCATGAACATGATGTCAGGACCGACAGCACCCCGAAACAAGCAAACATAAGGCTCAAAAATTTCGTCTCTGTATCTTTGAGCAGTCACAGACCCCGTGTCAAAGAAATGGAGGTCTGTGCGGCCGTCCATCATGATGCCTGCCCATACCATTACTCCCTTGATGGAAAATGATGTCTTTCCGTTATGTTTCTTGTTTCAAACGTATTCCACGTTCTCTCCATATCGTTACCCTCCGAGAATCACTACTCAGAATAAACCGGGACTCGTCACTGATAATCACATTGGCCCGCTCTCCTACATTCCATTGTTGATGTTTCAAACTCCAGTTCAAACGAAAGCGTTTATGCGCAGACATGAGGGTAATGCAAACTACTGGTCTTCTAGCATACAGGCCAGATTGATTGAG
>BMAO01026970.1:0-26154 GCA_019973975.1 Trichonephila clavata
GAGCAAATTTTGCTGCTGTGACGCCAATACATAAGTACCCTTTTCCTTTATTGGCAGATTCCATGTTTTTCCGTTGTAACAAAAAAGTAGAAAATGTAACTTAAGAAATGACACCAATGTAAACTAATTGAGGTTAACAGATTGTCAATATTCTGATTTTAAGTTAGAATTTCTATTTACTATAATATTTTTTTGACGTACTTTTTTTTGTTCTGAGCTGCTTATGATAGTTTCATCAAAATCAAATCTTAATTTATCTATTTAAAAGTAACTTTTTGATTTGAATTAATATTATAATTTCTTACTATATGTAGGTTACTTTTATATTTTTTATTTCTTTTTCAATTTTAAATATTAAGATTTTTAGTATGTGCTTTTTTGTTGTTGTTCAGAACTATTTATGGCAATTTTATCAAAGTTAGGGCTTACTTTTTTTGTTTTAAATAACCTTTTTAATTTAAATTATTATAATTCCTATTTCAGTGTCACGGTTTTATTTTTTCTGAACTAATGCTCTAATTAGATGTATTACTGAGATGTTAGAAGTATTATATGAGGTATAGGTGCAAGGCTAATTCAATTTTTTTTCAGTTGAATGCTTAACTAATATTTCTATTCATGATAGCATTTAGTTAATCAGTTTATCATCATTCATTTTTTTCTTTCGGCTCATCTATTGCAGGTTAATTTCAACATCCTAACCACAAAGAAAAAATATCACTACCAATTAAATAAAACCTAGCCTACTCTCTTAAAATTTAGATGTTCTGTTAGAATCTGGGATAACTTAAAATCAGTAACAAATTTCTTACATTTTTAGCCGTGATAAGGGGTCGGAAAAAACTTTTTAGTTCCCAAAGCTTTAGGCAAGGCTAAGAATTCTGTGTTCCAGGCGGAACAGTTTCTTCCCAAGCTACGTAAATGCTTTCAGTGGGACAATGACACAGACATCGAAAGGTTCATATCTTGGCAAGTTGCCTCCTTGGCCAACTGGTCCGCTCTATCATTGCCGAGATTTCCACTATGGCCCAGAACATAAGAAAAGTGGATGTCACAGTCTTCAAGATATTAAAGAATAGACTGAACTTCAAGAACAAGTTTTTCTGTAGAATTTACATTGAGCAAAGAATGGAGTAAAGAGAGTGAGTGCAGATAAGAAATTGAGAGTTCCGCCCTGACGGTGAGAATCCTGAATCACTTTACAGCAAGATTAATTGCAGAGTAGTTCGGCTTGAAAAATAGAGCATTCGTCTCTTAATCGATGTTGGAAAGTAACTTTTCCTACTCCTTCCTCGTAAATAGCCCAGGAAAAAGACTAATATTTCCATTTAATTTACTCCCATCTGGGAAACAAATAGTATTATATTTTTGAAAGTCTTCATTTGTATAAGTTACAAAAGAGGATAGGTTTTTTACATGAAGGGTGTGGCAATAATGAAACTGGAATGTCCATCCATCGTGCCCCAAGGCTGCTACTCAAATAGTTTTCCCGATCATCAAGATTGTTCAAAATAACCGTCTATAGGTAGACTAATATTGAAAAGAAAAGTAGGATTTCTATAAGATTAACATGATGATCACGGATTCAAAATGAGCAACAGACTGCAGCTTTAAGGCTCCCATCTCTATTAGGTTATTTTTAATTGTTTTCTCTACTAGTCTAGACTTAAAATTGGTCTTAATTCAGAGAGAATCTTTAGCAATAGGGAGACTATACAGAGATAGAGACTTAAAAGGGGTAAACTATAGAAAGATTACAAATAGAGATTTCAGAGAGATAGTGAGACTATAGAGAGATACTATAGAAGATAGTGACTATACAGAGATGCCAGAGAGATAAAGAGACGAGAGAATCAAGGAAAAGGGATAGAGTGAAGAGATATGTAGAGAAGTATAAAGAGGATATAGATAGAGATATAAAGGCAGTAGAGACATAGAAAAAAGAGAGAGATTAAGAGACTGTAGAGAAATAGTTTACCAGACTGTAGGGAGAGAGACAGATATTAAGAGACTACAGAGAGTTAAAGATATATAAAAACCATAAAGAGATCAAGAGACTGCAGAGAGGTAGTGAGAGTTATAAAGATTGCAGAGAGATAGAGATTCTGCAGAGAGACTATAGAGAGTAATAGACATATATAAATACTAGGGAGATAGAGAAACTTAGACTTTAGAGAGATAAAGAGATACACATTATAGAGGGATTAAGATATTGTAGAGGGATGTAAAGACTTCAGAGAGATGGAGAGATATAAAGACTGCACAATAGATAGAAAGGTATAAAGACTGTAGGAAGATAGAGATATAAAGACCGCAAAGAGAGAGAAAGAAATAAAGACTGCGGAAATAGAGATATAAAGACTGCAGAGAGACAGAAAGATATAAAGACAAGGGAGATAGAGAAATATAAAGACTTTAGATAGATTAAGAGACTAGAGAAACTTGAGCTTATACATGTAGAGAGATGAAAGTGTGTTAATATTAAGTCCTTCTATAATAAAACCTCTTTAATAAATAACAGTGGCCACGGTAGCTTAGTGGTCATGGTAACGGATTCGTGGCCGGCATGTGTCATGAGTTCGAGCCTAGTACCCCTGAAGACCTTCCGTGTAGGGGCGCGATGCACGTTAAATTTTGAGAGCTCAAACTCCTTTCGTTGATGTGGTGTGATAGTTACGAGATGAGGTGCCAGATCAAGTGTCGTCCTCGTCACTTGACCTTGGTTCAAAATCACCAGGTACGAGTCGCCAAAAGCCCTCAAGTGGCTGAACAGAGCGACATTAATATTTATTCACTCACTCTAATAGATAATACTAATATAATGGGCAAATTTCTTTTAAAAAATCTAGAAATTATTATGAAATCTGTAATAATAATCGTTCGAATTTTACGAGGTAACGTATCTTTAATTACTTTACTTTTTCATAACGTTTATAAAATTTTAACACTTTTGCTTGACCAATTTATTTCATGAATCCATATAATATGAAATAAATTTATACATTGATAAACATTTTATAATAAAAAACTGTCACTTCAGTAGATGGAAAATTATACTCAACAACACTGGAATCTCTTTTAATTTCACAAAAATATGGCATAGTTTAATCCCGAGACATTTCTTACATATCTTGGTTAATAAGCTATTGAATTTGAATGGTAAACTAACAAATTATACAAATAAAGATTAAAAATGACAGTTAATGGAAAAAATAATAAGTTTCGTAATAATAACAATGAATTCTCCAAGGAAAACGTGAAAGATTATTATTACACAGCACTTCAGCTTTAAATCGAATTTTCATTGTTATGAACACACATCTTTCTTTAATCATTTTACAGAAGTAATTTAAAACTATTTGAATCTGCATAGCCCCATCCCTCTTTTTGATTGAATTATTTGTTCCGACGAACGCGCTCTCTTTTTTTTTTAATTACTTCGATAATGGTGCCGCTCAACTAATGTTGGTTCTTTGAGGAGAGAATTGACGACACCTTTCCGGGCAATTAAGAGTTCAGTCGCTACGATACTTGAGTTACTAGAGAGTTTTCCCAGGGAGGGATGTTTCGTTGCCATGACAACGATCCAATCTAAAATCGACTCCACGCACATGCACAACATAAAGCTGTTTCAAAAACTAAAAATAATTGAATATTTCTCTCTCGACAGTTTATTTCTAAGAGAAGGTCGACAGTAAAGTTTTATTTTAAAACGCAAGCCTCGGTTGAATGTAAACACTAAGCATAGAAATTGTAGCATATAATTTCACTAATTAAATATTTAACCAAGAGTATACGGATTTTTTTTTGCTGTCTTAAAAGAACTGGTAGAGTAATTTCTTACAGCTCCTATTATATTTCGTTAAATACCTTAAACAACGCGAATATCAGTAAAATAAAGAGTTAAAAATGAACCAACGCTTACAGCAAAACGTAATACTTTGTTGTATTAAACACCCTCAGCTGTCTGTTACTCCCTACCGTAAAGCTAGCTAACTACACCCATTCGCCTTTTGATTCTAAACAGCAATCAAAAGACAATGTCGACATATCAGCTGGCACCCTCACATTCGCTCCACGCCAATATAAGGACTTAAAACTTCAATAAATTTAGAGTGCATCTCTCAACCCTCTATGTGGCCACGGTAGTCTAGTGGTCAAGGTATTGGATTATGGCAGGCATGTCATGAGTTCGAGCCCAGTACCACTAAAGAGCCACCGTATAGGGGAACGATGCACGTTAATCTGTCGAGAGATCAAACGTCCTCCCGTTGGTGTGGTGTGGTGTGGTAGTCAGGAGAGGGGTGTCGTCCTCGTCACTTAACAATGGTTCAAAATTACGCGGACCGTCGCCAAAAGCCCTCGTGTAGCTGAACAGTGCGAAGCTATTATTCACTCACTCAACCCTCTATATGACAGGTCTTTTGTGGAATTATGACTTGAGTTTGCAACTTAACCACTTGTCTACATAGGCAACTGGAAGTGTTTAACAAATCAATCTCCCATTTTTTCAAAAGAAATTGAAATGTGAACGACTTCCATTAACATTATCAATAAGAAAGTTTAACAGACATTGAATTTGTTTCTTCTTGCACTTTCCCCATTTCGAATGGAATGTGGTGCTAGATTCCACTGTAAGTATTGTTTTTTTTTTGTTAGTACTGTCCTCCTTCTCAACATTTTTTTTATCGTAATCAAAATTTCGTGGACAGCGTTGTTGCTGTCAAGTCATGGGTCTGAGCCCTGGTGCCGCTAAAGATCCATCATGTAGAGAGGTGGATACAGTCAAATTTAGCGATGTTCTAATTCTTGGTGTAACATTGGCGTGGTGTGAAATTTTAGACATTGCGGAGCCACCACATTTTTTTAAAATTACGAGATCTGTTGCCAATAGCCCATATGCAGTTTCGGAATTTGACTTGAAAAAACACAATATCAACCAATATTATCTCTTTAATTTTGTTATAACAATTTACGAATACTGTATATCATGCATAGTAGCAGTAAAATCACTATAGAAGATATTAAATTACTGTAGAACCTTCCATTGAAGCCTGAGTATTTTTCTACTAGACACGTACAAAAATCATAGTACGATATAAACAAACTATGATTTATGTTTTATGACAAATATAACTAAATAAATTTGTGATTTTTAATACATTATTCCACTTATTTATAAGTATACCTCGATTTCTCTTGAAAATTGGTCAGAGACCTTTTTGTTACATCCGTTGGGTATTTTGTGTCAATTTTGGACGACAATAAAACTAAAACCACGCATAAATTGAGGCAGCAAAAAAAGGTTTTTTCCACATACAAACGAAACATGTTGTGTTGTCTTAAATATAAATGTAGGTCTCTCGAAATTAATAATTTATTGGACCGTTATTCTTACTATATATATAATGACATTAAAAATTCTATTCTACTCTTAAAAAAACTTTTGAAAGTTCCATGCATGTAAAACAGGCTCTTTCAGTTTAGAAAAAGAGTATTTCAAATTAAATGTATATATTCGATAAATAAGCAATCCAAGCATTTTTCATGGGGTTGAAATCTGGACAACATATTGGCCAGTGAAGTAAATGAAATTTGTTAGCAGTTAACCACTGTTTGGTGATGCTGCTATAATGTATAGTAGCATTGTCTTGCTGAAACGTGAGGTAACTCCAACGAAATCTGCGTAAATAGATAACAGATTCTATATATCGGCACATTTTGATATGCTAAACTATTTATATTACTAAAAAAATGCCAGAGCGAGAGATCCACTGGCAGAAAAAGCTCTCCCCCCCCCAAGCTTCGCAACTTCCCTCTCCAAAAATTTCTCTTTCAAAAATACATTTTGTCTATTCTCAATCATGCCAGTATGAATAAATTCCGCCTGGAACGTTCAGATCAATTTTTTTTTCTTCATTTAGCACAATTTGGGATCAAAAATTACCTAAGATGTCGGAGGTATATGAATAAATTGTATAGTTTAAAAAAAACTAAAAAACACGCTTTTATAGTGAATCGAACTAAAAAGTAAAAAAATAATTCTTAATATAAGAATAAAATGATTAATGAAAAAATTGTCATTGGGGAAAAAGCGTGGGGTGCTCTATATCA
This sequence comes from Trichonephila clavata, assembly GCA_019973975.1. Lineage (NCBI taxonomy): Eukaryota > Metazoa > Arthropoda > Arachnida > Araneae > Nephilidae > Trichonephila > Trichonephila clavata. The sequence continues at coordinate 6,115 of BMAO01026970.1, forward strand.
ATTGTTATAATTTCTTACTAGTTCTATTCCGAAATGCTGAGTTAGTGTAAAAATATAGTACAAAGCACCCCCGCTTTTACCCTAATGACATTAATTTTTTCATTAATCATTTTATTCTTATATTAAGAATTATTGTTTTACTTTTTAGTTCGATTCACTATAAAAGCGTGTTTTTTAGTTTTTTTAAACTATAATTTATTTTTCATTTTTTAGTTCGATCTACAATAAAAGCGTATTTTTTTAGTTTTTAAACTATCATTTATTCATTGTTGAGTTTATCCTTGAGTTTGTTATTAGGAGCCAGAATTAAGTGACTGCTGGAATTAAACTTGCTCTTCAATGGATATTAATTAACGAGTCTGAAGGGTATTTATTTTCTCCGTTTACCGGGCCTCGCATGAGTCCCGTATCGTTATATTTCAAAGATTCCGTCTATATAGATACAGGTCAAACTAATAAAAGTGTGTTAAGAAGAAATAATAAATGTCAATCGTATTATCACCTTTTAAACGTATTGCTCCAAGAATTGATAGAAAATTTAATTATAATGTTAAAAAATTCATATAATCACTTCTACACGTATTGCTTTACAAAAATAAAAAAAAACTTACCACTTGCTGTAGAAAACAATTATTTCTTCAACTTTAGTATGCCTTCAATGATATGCTAACAGAGACAGTTTTTACCATTTTTTTTACACATCTACGTGACTGCTTTTTTGAATAAACTGCGATTGTTATGTTTCTCTACTATCATTGCTTAGTATGCTATTCATGATTTCATTGTCTAGCGTAGTATTTGGGAGAACTTTTAATTCTCTTTTTCTTCTCTTAAACAGTCTAAAATTTTACAAGGCCTGATTCAATAACTGTTTAAAATAATATATAGCTTATTATTCACATTCTCACAGTGAATCTAACTCCATGTTTGAGTAACACAGTAATTATTTTGATATTCTTTTTTATCAACATAATCGATGATATAAAGTAAACCATTATTACTTTGATACTACAAATCAGGACGATATTTTTAAAATTAATTCATTGATTTGGTATTTATTTTTTTGCGTTAACAGCTACATTTAATGGAGTTTTCCCATTTTCATCCGAAGTATCAACTTTAATCACACTGTTTTATGAAATATCACGTAGTCTAATCATTTTGAAATTTGATGCGGATAGCATCGTTTAGTGGAAATTTCACATATCTTATCACACAAAGTGTTAATTGCCTGCATAAAGCCGCCATTCTTCCCTTATATGATCTTCTTGATTTTATATCATGCTGACGCTTTTGCTGCAAGCGAGCTGTTCTGTCTTCTTCCGATTATGAGGCTCTATATCTTTCATATAGAGTCGTTTTTATTAATTTTTTCTCCTAATTCTTCGCATGAGAGTTTTGATGTTTTTTCTGTTAACTTTTTCTTTTTCTCCCCAATCTCTTCTTTTTGTGTTGAAGTTTCTTTTGTCTTAATCTTTATATTAATCATTTCACGTGCCATTATTATTCGCGCGAGTGATAAGCAATTAAACTCTTTTCTACGACAGTATTCGTAGATGTTTCTTAGAAGGTTCAGGTTTCAGATCAGGTTTCTTAAAAATAATTTATTCAGATTCAAAAAAACATGATACTATCTGTTGTAATAAACGTAAAATATACTTCCATTTAAAAGGTTTTCTTTGATTAATTCAGAAAGTTTTGTTTTTACTTTCAAAGTTCAAGGTCGCTGAAGTGGAAAATCAGTTGCTTAGGTAAAATGAATTTTGAAAAGCAAAATGTGTCTGAGTTCAGCAGTTAGAACATAATTTTTTTTTTCACATGCAGGAGTTTTTTTTATTTCTATTTTAGAAAAACTAGACAATTATTTATCTTATGGAAAGAATTGGTGACGCACCCACTCTCCCCTTTCTCACATAAAGAACACTTTTTTGTTTATTCTATATAATTCTATTAACCGCAATCATGTTTTCAATTTTGGGGTTATACCTTGTCTTTTAATTGCCAAATCTGGAATTAGTTGCCAAATTCGGAAATGGTATAAGCAATTAGTCGCCAATTCTGAAAATTATACTTAGTCTCCAATTCTGAAAATGGTATATGAAATTAGTCTCCAAATCTAAAAAATCCTTATTCCTGAGGATCTTAATCAGGACAATGGAACAAAATTATGAAATTATTGAATTGTCATCGGTCCTTGACAAGTGTGCGAAATTTCGAATTAATTTGACCTTTTTAAGTGGGTGAAAATCGAGTTCCAAGATTCCGTTACATGCAAGTGAAACTTATAAAAGCGTGTTAAAAAAAGTATAGAGCAAATGATATTTAAAAAAAAGAGTTTTGTTTACTGTCCACATGTTTTTTGGGGGGCAAACTCAAGTCTTGCATTTTTATGGATTCACTTTAAAATATGATACAGCAGTAATCTTGCTCTAGAAATGTAAGACAAGGGTGTCAAACTCAAAGGCTAACTTGGGCCGAACAGACAAGGTTAAACTTTAGGTTTGCCGCAAAAAAAAAAATCAACATTCATAGTAACGTAAGTTTATTTTGAATACATTATAATAAACTTAAATAAAAGTACAAGAAGAATTTAATGTATACGTCTTGAGACACTTGACACCTCTTCTCGGCTACTATTGTTCCTATTTCGGGAGAAATTTTTATTTTATTATATATTATTGTGTGCCGACCGAGCGGAAAAAATGCTCGTTTTGGGCCACGAGTTTAACGCACCTGATTTAGTAGGTAAATTTTAAAAGAAGACAGTTTCTGTTGCCTCTTTTAAAAAACGTTTACTTGTCTGGCTTACGGATAGCATAGAATTGGATAGGTCTCGACGTTTAACTTTCGAAGGAAATACAGACGGGTGTCCTGGGTGCTTAATCGCTTCATAAATTGCGCTTATCCTGAGGAAAATTTACACCCACGTTATGAAATCCCCCATTTTAACCTCTCTTTCTATTGCTTTTTGAAATTCTCATCACAACCTGCAAGGAAATGCAGTTAATCTAGGCTCAAGGCGGATTATTTAACTGTCTTGGAGGGGCTCAAAAAGGAAAAAAACTCTTTACGGGTCGCTATTTGCATACCCCACCCCGGGCATAGTCAAATGTCTAGAGCCAGTTTTTTTTTTTTTTAAGAGCACGGTCAAACTGCTGTTTTGAAGATTTTTTAAAGTGAATTTACTTTTTTGTTGAAAAACTATTTATAGTAAATAAATAAAAATGTATTGCTTTTAATATAGTTACAAGATTTAAGGTATCCGACTGGTTGCGACAACTTTTTTTAAAAAAAATGGAGATATCGGAATTTTTTTTGTTGTTTTTAGATTTTTTTAGTACATTTAAAGAAAAATATACTAAAATTAAGAAGAGAGAAATAATTATTATAACTAAAATGGAAAAAAAATGGGTAAGAATTGACAGAAAATAACATAAACGCGGTCCATTCAGTACCAAGGTTTATGAACAAATTTTCAATTTTTCAATTTTGATGTATTACTATGTTATTCATTGTCAAATTGATCTTCAGGATAAGATATATTTTAATTTTTACAAAAACTAGAGCACTTTATTTCAGTTAATATATGAAATTGCTTAAAAAAACAGTGATTATATTCACATATAATCACTGTAAATTTTGTAATAAAACAGTGATTGATAAATCTGAAGGTTAAAACACTTCTACTATTATACAGAACTTACACAAAAAATTTCACACAGTCAATTCTTTTCAAAACTTTTTTAGCAATCGCTGACCCCTTTTGGATATTTTCAAAAAATTACATTTCGAGTAAAATGCGTTTTAAAGTGTGACATCTTGCTTAAAGTAAAGGCATCTGCTTTTACTAAAACAGAGTTTTTGTTCTAGTGAACGGAAAATGATAAACTTGGTATTTTTATAAAGCTAATAAAATGGCCTATAAAATAAAATCATAAAAAAATTTTGTCAATTTTTAGCAAATTCAAAATTTTAGAGTAATTGGATACCTTAAGTCGTTTTTTGTTTAAAAAAAATTTAGGATGTAGGTTATTTTTTTCGCGTCATTTAATTTGATTTTATTTATTACTTTTATATTTTATGGACTCTCTTTCTTTTGGGAGAGAGAGGGGATCAAGTAGAAAGAAAAATATCTAACCTCCCAAAAATGGGTTAATACTGTCCTGAATCTACAAATATTAGGTACAACAAGCATTTACATGGGAAAGGATTTGATGAAAATCATTTGTAGATTTTTCCTTATCGGTGTTCAAGAAAATCCTGAAATTATCTGTTTAGCTACTAAATTAATTTAAAAAGTAAGGCATCAAATAATAGAAACTCTAAAAAGGAAGAAACTGGAAAAGTATATATTTTTATCAATATCAAATTCTTTGTAATACTAATTCCCAAGCAATTCTCACCTAGGTTTTTCTTTTTTCTTTCTTAATGTCTTTTTAAATAAATATTTATAAAGTGTGCAGGAAATAAAACATAGAATAATCATCGAATTCAAGCACTTGAATAACTCTCTCAAATTGCATATATAACATTTTCACGTAAAGTAAATGTCAAGAAAACAAATTTCTAAAAATAAAATATTTATCTGGAATTCCTTATCAAGAAAACAAGAATACATAAAAGCGTTTTTCATGTTATTCTCGATCTTCCGACTGAAAGAGAAAAGCCCGTTTTTTTTAGAAACAAAGCCCCCTATTCTATTCGGCGGTCTTAGTTCACTGTGCGAAGAATATTATTTCAGAGCTTTGTGCCCTGCAGTGAAATATCCGAGAAGTATTATTCCACCGCGCGTGAAGGCAAATGCGTTTCTTGCTCAAAGCAACCGGTAATGCGACATTGGTATTACATCTTTTTGGTTTCCCATGCTAGGAAAAAAATAAATTCACTATTGACTTATCCTGGAAATGGATTCTCCCTTTAACGGACCCCTGCTTTTTTTCGCATCTATTCAATAGGGATAGAAAAATATGTTTTGCAAAATGGAACCATGAGGGAGAAACTAAAACTATAATACAGAGAAAATAATTAATGCATTAACACATGTGTCAACACATTCATATGAATACAGTAATATTCCGATCTTACACGATAGGTGGCACTGAGTGACAACCACGTAAGTCGGGGCATGATTTCGCAGAAAAATACATATGAATTATTTTCAGTTGGGGACGGAGACAAAAGAAAATAATGATATAGAACTAAAAAAATGTTTAATAAAATCTTAGATAACATAGATACAAAATCGCAAACCGAAGTTATTTTGATGTAGAAGGTTTCATAAAATCAAACAAAGTAGTCTGCCGACTGAAAGTTTTTTTTCCCCTCGTACAAAGTTTCCACGTAGCATGTTAATAATTTTTCAATTCCTTGTTTTGTTGAAAAAATAAACTCAATTTTGGAGTCTGTATTTACTAAAATTTGTATCTCTTTTTCAATTAAACAGGTCCTCTGTCAAATTCCCAAGCGTTATTCGATCTCCTGACTAAACTGGGTCTAAAAACTCAAGTTCTTCGGTGTCTATCTTTTACTCATGCATTTCTATGAGCTCAGTTTATGATTGTAGGAATCCAGCAGTTCTTGAACATCATCACTATCCACTTCAATATTTATTTGCATGCAAGATCTCGACAACATCTTTGGTCACATCACCAATTTTTTTCCCTTCGGGAACAAAAGATGAATTGGCAAGAGTTGAAAATCGCGTAACTCCGGTTCGCGTAAGTCGAGGTAGCCAGCATTAAAAATAAATAAATCGTGGTTGCCCAAAGGTCAAGGTCGCAACATGACCAGAACCCATCGAAATTCTACTCACGATCCATTGTACGGAATAATGGAACTACCATTAAACAAGTGGCAGTGGTCATTATTTAGCACAACTGGTCTTTAATTAAAAAGATTATTCATTTAAATTCTTTATTTCCTTGAAATAAACGCAAATTCTTGACTACCGTTGTCGATTATTTATACAGGGAATTTCTAATTAGATTTTATTCACTTCACTTCTAGGGACTGTTATTTACTTTAAAAACAACCAATGAGCTACGACACAGTGTATTGAATTAGTTTGACTGGCCGAGTAACGAATTCTCGTTAACAGTGGGTCCAGGCTATCATCTTTTGAAAGAATAACGCATTGAAAAAAAGGTTGTTTCACTTTAAACCAGTCGGACTGACTTAAGTCGCAGGAAAATGTTAAATAAACTAAATACGATGTTTTGAGCTGTGGCTGTCGAGTAAATATCAATCTTGTGGACGACAATGTTTTAATCGATCCACGTGTTAGAGTCTTTGTTTCACTAAAATTCCATTTTGAGCTTTAAATCTGTCGGAGCGTACTGGCGTAATTTGAAAGTTAGGAATTTAGATATCCACTTAAATATTCATTTCGTTATTTGACAAAGTTACGAGGCATATTGTCGCCGAGGCATATTACCTTTGTGCCAAGAAAAAAAGTAAGATGCCGGTTGGTTGAGTGATTACTTTAATAATTTTATTCTCTAAACATGCTACGAGCAGACTTTTCCAGGAGATATGGTCTACTTCCAATTTTTTTCAAGGTTTTCAATCTACCCAGTGGCGGTTGTGAGGTAAGAAAAAGATCTACAGTATTTAACATAACTTAATAATAAATACGGAAAATGAGGTTACCTACAGAACTAAAATAAAAAAAAAACTCACACTTTTAAGACCGCGTTTAAAGGAAAACGGAAGATGCAAACAAAATAAAAATGGCCATAAATATAATAATATCAAAGATGCATTTTTTATTATTATCAAACAGTTCAAAATACATTAAAAAATAAAATATTTTCATCTAAATTTAGCTTAGTCTCCATACTGTCGTCAGACGATCTTGAATATTTCGGTATATAAAGATATACTCAGGCGATCCCCCCCCCCCAAATGACTTGGCGATCCAACGGTCGATCGCGATCGACTTAACCATCCCTGCTCTAAAGCAACACGACTATTGGCGACACACCTTGTTATTTTGAGCCCCTGTCAAATGACGAGGCTGGCGCTGTGACTGGCACCTCAATTTCTAAACTTCCACACCACTCTAGAGGGAGGGCTTTGAGCCTCAACAGATTCAGCTTGCATCACTAAAATTCCAGCCCGTGACTCGATAATGTCAGCCACGAGTTCGTGATCATGACCACTTGGCTACTGCGGCTACAAATCAATGCTATACATAATTTTAGGGCTTGGAGTAATAGTTTTTAGAAAGGTCCTTTCATAGTGGATCCTTTTATATTGGACTTTGTATCCTTATATTTTACTGCATTTCTGTTGTCATTATAAAGTAAGCCTTCAACACACCCACACAATTACATTTTTATAACCTCAATGAAAAAAAATTAATTCAAGCAGAAATTATTTAGCGTTTGATATTTCGTAAAATGCTCATGCATAAATAGAAATGTAAAATTGTTATGAATCAATTTATAATCAAACAAGATAATTTTTATTTTATAATTTTGCTAGTAATCCTTTAGCTGCTTGTATAAAATTATCACCTTTCGATAGAGATTTTATCTAGGTCAAATTACTAACTCACTTTAAAAGTGTTTTTAACTATTTTCAGATACTGTTTTCAGTACCGTATTAATTTATCAGAATTGAAATAACGCATCTTGTTTTTTTGTGAAACATCCATGAAACAAAAAATTGTATTGCTTGCTGTCACACAGACCCACACACACACACAACACACAGTGTCAAAAATAGTTGTGTTCTCTGGTGTTTTTTTGATTACTTATATATATAATTCACGAATTGCCTAGAGGTTTCACATTTTTAATCAATTTGTTGATGTTGGGATAGTAGTATTAGAGTTAATATTGATGAGGTTTGGTACTTTGGCATCTTGATTTATTTTTATTAGAAAATTACATAACACACATGGACATATAGCACATGCAAAGCAATATGAAGACGATGCACTTCATATTGCTTTTACATAGTGCATCACATAGTGTACTTCACATAGCATTTACGAAAAGCAGCTTTAATTTTCGACAAACATCCAGTATTTATACCAAATGCCGACAGGAAGCTCCAAAATCATATGAATCCTTGAAAGGCTCCTCTGATTGCTCCAGATTGAAGAATCAAATGATGTATATTATATAAATCCTAATTAAAAATGTTGAGCTTTTGATTTCGAAGTTACGGTTATATCCCGTTAAGCGAGTAAACAAGTTGTTGATTTTTCACGAAGTCCTGGAGTGTTCAGGACCATTACAAATTAAAAAGCCCTCAAGAAAAATTAACGTGAAGTGTTACACGGACACATGAGAAATGGCAGCAGTAGACTAGCGTCAAGGTAACGGACTCATTTCCATGTCATGAGTTCGAGCCTGGTACCACTAATGAACCGCCGTGTAGGTCACTTTAAATCTGTCGGTTAAATAACGATGCTCGTTAGATCTGTTGAAGCTCAAACGTCTTCCCGTTGGTTTGGTGTGGAAGTTAGGAGAGGACAGTGCCAGCTCAGGTGTCATCCATATCACATAACCACGGCTCAAAATTATGAGGTATGTCGCCAAAAGACTTGGAGTAGATTAATAGTGCGACGTTAATATTCTTTTTTTAATGGGGCTACGTATTGGTATTTTAAACCTTCGCAGACCTAGTACATTCCCCAGGAGCTGTTATCACTTTTTAGCGCTGCACCATATAGGCGATACCATTTACAGCAAGCAATTTGACGCCCAGTTTCCTCCACAGAGGGAGGCACCTGACCTCTTGACGATGCGTACCTTACTAGGATTTAATTTTGCAGTGAGCATCCAAGCCAAACAGACACTATATATATATAATATATATATATATATATATATATATATATATATATATATATATATATCTTGTCTGGTTATCTTGCAATTTCAATTCTTTTCAGTTTTGATCATATTTATTCATTTCTCTCTTATAGAGAAATCTTGATTATATATATATACACGCGCAATAAAGACTTAACACATCAAAGAATCGCTAGATTTAATTTTATCGAAACTTTGCAAATTTTTTTATTTATTAGAAAGAAGAAAAAATCGGGGTTAATGTAAATTTCCATTGTTTGGTTTTAAAAAATTCAATTAGATAATTACCAATGCTCTATTTTTAAATCATGATATATAGTTTAAATCATATAAAGTTCTCTAAAAAAATAAGTGATTATGCCAGCTCAGATGTCGTTCTCGTCATTTGACCTCGACTCAAAATTACGAGGTCCGTCACCAATGGCCATAATGTAACTTCTTTATGCGACGTTAATGAATAGTTAATCCCATCTCAATAAATCTTTCATCAAAATCATCTCAATAAATCTATGACATTTCCTGCATCTCCTCTGTGAAAATAAGCAATTCTTCCAATCTTAAATTTCCCCTTCATTACTAAAATTCGCTTCTTTTTATATTTTTCTTGTACTTATTTCACACGATAACTGTACTCTTATTGAATAGCTTTCCTTCTAAATAATCTCTTTCAAATATCTGACTGATTTTCAGAGAAAGGTTTAATTGCCCTATACTCATTTCATGCCTGGATATTCGACCACTTTTTGAGAAATATTTCTATAAAACAAAACGTATAACTGATCAAATTTTTATATAATATATGTATAAATTTTATTTTGAAATCTTTTTTTATCAAATTTATGTAAATAAAAGCTTTAAAATTATGAAAAGACATTATTTTTAAAATCGGAAGGCTGAAAAAAAATCTAAGAAAATTTGAAGATTTTAGTTTGATAATTATCAAATTTTTCACACACACGCACACAATTTGGTTGAATTCCAGTCTTTAATGCATCCTTAAAATTTTTTTGTTTAAGTTATAGTACTTCTGCATTAGACTGTCGGCTAAGAAATTGGCGAAGATTTTGCAAAATTTGCGCCAAAATTTCATAACACATTCTATTTTACTTTTAAACTATGTTTAAGTATTTGAGCGTGAGTAGGAACGTTTGTGCATTATTGACTAACGAATGTTACGGCAATTATACAATTTTTATCATAAAATAAATGCTACAGAAAGTAATATTAATATATCAAACATCCAGATATAAATTATTTACTCCGTTATTAGATGAAACAATAATTTGTACTATGGGGGTTGGTGTGCCATTATAGTTACGGACAGAGGGTACCCCCTTAGTTAATTTTATTTAAACTAATTATTTAATTTAGATGTTATTTATTATTATATATAAAAGAATTATGATTTAATTAATCTGCATATTTAAATAATACATAGTTAGAAGTTGTAATTTTGGTATTTTTCATTAAGTGTTATCAATCCGCTGGAAAAAAACTTTTTTCTTTAAATATTTATTTAAAAAAATTTAATAAATAAATAAAATATGAAAAAATAATTCAAATTTACTAATAAAATCATACATAGAAAATTAAGTAACATAAGTAAAAAATGTGTAAAAGTTATATTTTAAACATGTAAAGATCACCAGATATAAATGGAAATTTGTGCATATTTCGAGCATTCATTTTTTTAAGCAAAACAGGTTCTTTTTATCAAATTTCTATCAAAAAATTACTTTATTTAAATTTAATATAAATCAGGTCTAAATATTGTATGCCCAATCGAAGGTTTTCTATATTTTATTTTAAACATATGTAAGAATGCAACATATTCTGATCTTGGCCCTAAAGTAGATATATATTTTAAAAAGCTATAAATTCAACGATTTTTTGCTTCATGTATGTGGGACGGCGTCTAGGGGAAGGTTCGATTTTAATGTTAAAATAAGCACGCAGAGTTAAAATAACCTAATTTATTAATAATACAACTAAAACATTTACTATTTACAAGGGGTTTTAAATAATTCGAGATAGCACCATACTAATTCCGAAAACACGTACTCTTTCTCAAAACAACGGAGAGACCGATTTCCTCTGACCTGCCTTCGTTCAAGCTTTGGTGCAACTCTTACAATAAAAATCAAAAGAAGTAAAAGAAAACTTGCACTCCTTTCCTACATGTATGACAGCTGGAATATATATCTTTTTTTAAAAAATCGCTTTTCTCTTCTCTTGCAATAAACAAGAGAAAATTATGTCAAATAGTTTTTATATTGACTTAAATAATATAATTTTAATAAAATTTTAAAAATCTTTGTATGGCACTGAATTTTTGAAAAAAAAAATTTAAGTTTTCTTTTTAACGTCTTTTTTCCCCGTCGAAGTCCAGACACATACTTCCATTGAGAGAACTGCGCAATATCGCATTCCCATATTTATGAAGCGTTCTTTTATTATGCTTCACGAAATCAACATAAATCTCTTACGTTGATACATGATCATGAGTCTCATGTTTTTGTTACTGCCACATTTCTTCTGAGAATCTTTCACATTTTATTTAAAAACTCCATTACTTTATCGGCGAAATAAACGAAAGAAATTATACGAAACTGACAAATTATCGACTGTATCATATCAAAGGGAATGAAAGAGAGGAAAAATACAATCCTGGGCATGAATTTTAAGATGCAAGTTCTTCAGGGCTGCATTTAAAATTCCATTACTGTCTCTCCACGTCATTAATTTCCAATATAATCCCAGAAAATTGGCGAATGTGCCTCTCGTATTTTTATACTAAAAGAAAGTAAGAATGTTATAAAAAGTTTTTCAAATTGACTTTTTTTAAAAAAAAAAATGAAGAAAGTAGAAAGAAAAAGGAAGGAATAACAGACAGTAATGGAGTCGGCAAAAGCTTTTTGCATTTTTATCACGATAAAAATATCTACCTTTTGATAGATGGGAGGAAAATGCTTAAGGTACATTTTTTGGGCCTTATTTTCATATTTTTCAGGTATGGCTACGGAGACATTTCAAGCATTCGCTGTAAAAGATATTCCATTTTCGAATTTATCCAGTCTGGGGTATAGAAAATGTGTTCAAAACGCGTAGAATAAATCTTACCTGTCTTCACATTGACAGATCTAAAGTTACAGAAATATAGCTTTGCGAAATAGTTTGGTTTAGTTCAATTAATACCGCGTTAAAACGACAGAATGTTTACCAGCACTTAATCTCGTTATTGATATATATTATTGCGAGGTTACCATCTTTTAAATTTTGAATTGTCCGTACAATGGGTTAAATTCACGAAGGTCACATGATAAATGCAATCAATGCTATGAATAAAAAAGTGAAACGAGCCTTTCAGTAGTCGCATATGATGTGTAACATCTGGCATGTTATCTTGGTAAATATGCAATAGTAACTTAAATCTTGAAAAGAATTCCGAATCAGGTATGATTGGAAAAATTTTCTATCGAATAAATACATCTTTAATAAAAATTTTATTTAATTAACACAAAGAGTACTGTGCAATTTTTGATCAAAAACAATTATTCTTGTTCAATTTGGGGATGAACGGAGACTGTGAATGAGTGAGTGAATATTAACGTCGCACTGTTCAGCTATACACAAGGGCTTTTGGCGACGGACCTCGTAATTATGAGCCATGGTCAAGTGACGAGGACGACGATCGAGCTGGCACCCCCCTCTCCTAACTACCCCCAATAGGCTACCACGGCCACGAAGAGCGGAGACACAATAGACTTTTGATAATTAAAGTATGACTTTTGATAATTAAACTTAAACTTATACACATATACTTGGGATTTCAAAATATTTAAAAACCGTTGAAAAACAGCGTCAATAACAGTGTCACTGTTAGTTGTCGAAACATTTCAACTTGTGTTCATTTATTCGTTGATGAATTCATCTTAAATGCGTCATTTTTTTAGAATCTGGAACACCCATTGGCATCTTATCAATGCGTCGATACGGTCTGGTTTGCAAAATGTAGGATTAGCTAACTGAAGGAAATCTGGAAGAGCTAAGTTTGAAATATTTCATGCGAAAGAAGGTGTTAAGTCAATGATATTTTTCACTAAAAAGAGCTCAATATTCTCTTTAAAGCTTGCATCAGTATAAGACACAAAAGTACACTTTTTGAATCGAAGAGTTTGGGAGAAATTATTTAATCCGGTGAGAAACCTCCAAATAAATTCTTAGCTGTTTTGGTAAAATGGTGCAATGGATCATGCTTCTTTCCATAGATCCGACAAGAGAATTTAGAAAAACAGACTTTATATTTAAGTTTAACAGCTAGAACAGTGCTTCTGAAACTTTTTATATTTACGATCCAATTTTCAGTCATAATTTTCAGCGCGCCCCCTTCATACAACAATAATGTATTGAATACAATAATTATGTACTTCGACGCTATAGCTACAATGCGACTTTAATGTTATAAACTGCACATTATTATGAATATATGTATTATATTTTGGATAGACAAGGCCATGTAAGTCACTAGTAATTACTAAACTTGGTTTTAATTTAGTATTGATAAATCAATTATTAAATACTTTTTGCGCACTGATACATATATAAGTATCTTATATCAGTGTGAATATTTTTTTTATTTTTTATCATGTCAGAATGTATTTTGTTTTACTTCCTTTCGTAAATTGATAATTATTTTAAATTTTTTATTTTGGACTTTTCGATATGCTCGCGTCCCCCCACCACCACCACGTAGGGCTGTCATGCCACCCAAGGGGGGTGCGCCCCACAGTTTGAGAAACGCTGGTTTGGAGCATTTTTTTTCTCACATGCACGAGTCTTTTTTTTATTTCCATTTTCAGAAAAACTAGGCAATTGGTAACTTAATCTTTTTGGCGCCAAATTTGGAAATGAGATCCAGAATTAGTCGCCAAATCTGCAAATGGTATATGGAATTAATTGCCAGATCTTAAAATTATATATGGAATTAGTCGCCAAATCTAGAAACGGTATAATGAATTAGTCGCCAAATCTGAAAATCCTTATTCCTGATGATTCTGATTAGGACAATGGAACAAAATTATGAAATTATTGTATTGTCATTGGTTCTTGACAAGTGTGCGGAATTTGGAATTAATCGGACCTCTTAACTTGGGTAAAAATCGATTCAAAGATTCCGTTACATACTAGTGAAACTTATAAATGCGGGTTAAAAAAGGCTGGCGGCTTGATGGGTACTAGAGTTGGACCACGATGCGAGGGTAGCGAAGAGACACCACCAAGCGCGCTGATTGGTCAAATCAACTAGCGCGCGCTCCCCGACTTCCTGTTACACATTTCCATCCCTTTTCACGAAATCACTCCTACAAAAATCCAGCGACCATTAAGAAAGATGTTACACATCAAAAAAACATTTTTATCAGCTATTACGTCTACAGACTTAAAATTTAACAAATGTCGCCAAAAATGATGCCAACTTGGCTCTATCGCCAACATTTCTCTATGTTTTCCTTGAATCGCCATTATAATGTACAGAACGGCGTTGCTTGCGAATATTACAATTTTAACATAAAATAAATATAACAGAAAGTAATATTATGTATTACACATGTATAGATATAAATTTACATTATTTTAAGCGTTCATTACATAAAATTTGTAACAATGTGTTACTTTTGCTGAGCAGAGATCAGCTTAGGAAGGTAGTCAGCTTAGTCAAAAATCAACCCACAAGAGAGTTACGGGGCGTTATAAATGAAAAAAAAATATTTTTCATCAGCTATTAGACTAGCAGACTTAAAATTTAACAAATGGGGTTTTTTTTGTTCAGATGAGATATGCAAAAAGCTTCTGTTTTTTGTTTAACTAGCAATTCACTTAAAATTAACTCATTAAAAACTTATATATCCTTCAATCTGTATTTTTTAATTTTTCAATTCACCCGTGTGAAGAATGGGTGTACCAGCTAGTTTAATATCTAAAAAAAACTTTAAATCTATATTCTTGACCTTTATTCCCTAACTTTGCATGCATTGTTGCGAAAATAGAATTATTCCAAATATTTCCTACAATGTGCCGTCCTAGATTATACCATTAGATTGGTTCAACAGGTCACATCTGCAAGATTGCCGACCTCTTATATGTACTATGTTTGTGACTTTTGGATTTATTTGAATTCATTTCAAAGAAATTTCACAGAAGAAAAATTTTTGTAGTATGCCATATATAAAAACTTGTATAAATATTTTCCCCCTTTTTTGCAAGTTGCACTGAAGTTTTACTTCATGTATCATATTTCTCATAAAATTTCAGTTTTAACAGTTTAGATCTAATATGAAATAAAAAAAATACAATTAAAAATACATCTAGTTTTGTTCAAAATGTGGGAGTATATATGTAAAATATATCTTTTTCTACATCTTATTAATTTGAACGCGTTAAAACAAAAGTATGATAAAAACTGAAATTTAAAAAAAAACTACAATAATTTATCATAACTGTCCTTTTTTAACACTAGATCCAACTTATTGAAAATAGGTTTGATATGCATAAAAACATGATAAAGATTTCAATCTTTTTAACAAAATTAAAAAGATAGAAATATTATTCTGTTATAAATTTTTCTACAATATCCTACGATATTTTTCTAAGTTTAGTTTTATAAACATAAATATAAAAAATTTATATTTTTATTTTACCAAAAAACTTTAAAATATTTAGTTTTTTTTATTACCATCATCATCATAACTGGACCATCAATCATAATCATTTAACAGTTTTTAAAGCCTAAAGAGTAATAACTTCTCTGGAATTTTTTTATCCTTATATGTGAAACGGTTATTATTCATTTTTTTAATCTGTCAAATTAAAAACTGACTAAAGAAACAATATTAAGATTAAACTTCCTATTAGTCTGCCTTAACTTTTACCGCGAGTATAATTGGTTTTGTAATTATCCATTTTTGTAATACTTTCTTCTCCTAAAGCTATTTTGTTGAAAAGAAATGTAGTGTAGAATGATTAGAAGATAGTTTTTATTCAATGCATCCATGCACTGCTAATATAATCTTTCCATTAAATCTATTTCTAGAGTCTATACTATATCTCTCGTACTAAATTTTAAAGATTTAGCTTAAGTTTTGAAATGTTTTATATTAATATAAGGATTCTCTTCACATATTGATATCCTGATCTCATTTTTAATAGGCAGTAGCATTTTTCTAAATTAAAAGCTTTGCATTGGGTATTTTTCTGTTACAGCATTTGTTATACAGTTGACTCTCAATAATTCAAACCTTCAATAATACGAACCTCTCGATAATTCGAAGTATATGCTCAGTCCCTAGAAAAGCTCTTGATATTTCGAACTAAAACAATACATTTTGGTACACTCGATATTTCGAAGTAAAACCTACAGCTTACCAGACTACAACACACTATATAATTCTGAGTTATTTTATAAACATCTCGACAATTCGAACACTCACTGTCATTGCAGTCCTGTAATAAACAGGTTGGAGCTTACAAGTTTTGCGTTGTGTTGTCTCTGCGTATCTCCTCTGTAACGTAGACCCTTTGATGACCAGCTATCTGCTACCTCTTCTTAATGTTTTCCGATTCCTCAGACGAAAAGACACTTTTATTGTTTTCATTCCTTTAAGTGGACAATAGACCACCCGCACTTGTTCTCAGCGCCCATTTCATTCGTTTAACGCGTGACCTTGTTACACATGTGTTCAGAAAGGATGGTCCACTATTGTGAAGAAGAGATGCGTAGGATTGTAAATGAATGTATTCTTTTAATACAGGATTTTTAACTTCTGTATAATACTTATACTGTATAGTATGTACTTTTAAAAATACTTTTGAAATAATTTTATACAATGTATAAAATTGCTGTTTTATTGTATATTTCAAAGTTAAATGTTTTCGAAAAAAAATTCCCAAAGTATTTGGAAGTTTTTTCTACCCTCTTGATAATTCGAAGTTGAATTGACCAATAAAAAACTTCGATTTATCAAGAGGGTAGGAAGAAACTCCCAAATACAAAAGAGAAAGTTTTTCTAACACGTTCAAATTTGAAACTATGTAATAAACAACAATTACACATATGTATAAAATTATTTTAAAGTATTTTTAAAAAGTACATATTATACAGTATAAATATTAAAAGAAGTTTAAAAAATACATTTATATATTAAAATAATACATACTGTGCATAATTAGTTTTTTTTGACAAAAAAATCTGTTATCTTATTTTTGTTTTATCGCATTCACAATCTAACTCTCTCAATAGATTTTTCTAGAATAAATGACGCTTGAAAACGTCCACATCAAATCATTTTGAAGGAAAAAGTTGCGTAGTTTGTTTAGTGACACTTAGCTTCTGTCAGAGTTATAGGAGTCAACTCCGATGGTCATCAAAGGGGCTAAGTTACAGAGGAGACAAGCAGAGACAATACAACACAAACATGTAAGCTCCAACCTTTTTGCTACAGGACTCTACATGATAGTGAGTGTTTGAATTGTCGATAGTTTTATTAGATTACTTCAAATTATTGCGTGTTGTATTCTGGCACAGGCCACAGATTTTACTTCGAATATTGAGTATACCAAAACGTATCGTTTTAGTTCGAACTAGCTAGAGGTTCGTATTATCGAAGGTTTGAATTAGCGAGAGTCGACTGCATATATATAACAATTTTCAGAATAAACCCACAGTTTTATTAGTCATTCAATTCTTTAATATATTCAATAAATTTGTTATATAGCTGAGGTAAACTCCGTTACAGCGCTATTTTTAAGCCTCGTGATTTAGTTTTTATTTATCGTCCTATTCATATTTGTGATGTAAATTAGTATTCGATTCGTTTTGAAATGTATCGTTTGGCTGTTATGGAACTAGAGAGTAAACAAAAGGGTTCGATTCTGTTTTGGATTAATGATGTTAGTCTGTTCTATTTTAAGGCTTCTTCTATAATTATTTAAATCAGCTTCAACAGTGCGTATCCAAATCGAACTACTGAAAATAGACAAATTTATATTATGAAGAATTTATTCTCTGAACATTATTCAAAAGTTCTTTTGAAAAAAAGACCCCCCCCCCCTTTCAATATTCGATCAATTTAAGTCTTAGTTTTCTAGACGGAGAACGAGCACTAAAAATTCGATTTCTAAGAGCTTTTCAGCAAATTCTATCGGTTTTGTGGTGGATAAGTTTGCAGAAAGAGACCAATCCAGAAGTTTTATCTAACGCTATGTGTATTTCTTCACTTCCTTATTCTGTGAAGTATAGAAATTTTGATCATGACATAAGATTCATTGTATCTGCAATAAAAGGCTATGTGAACTTTCTAAGAATTTGATGATAAGCATTATCGTTCAGAACACTTTCTATTCTAAAGGCCTGAAGAAGTGTGTGGACAATTAATATCACAATAACATTACGCCAATAAAACGTAAAAAAGAAACAAATTGCCTAAAATATAAATGGCAGCACGATTAATAATACGAGAAATATACATACCTGAAGAGCTAAAAAAACTGGTACACCTGTCTAATATTGTGTAGGGCCCCACGAGCACGCAGAGTGTGGAACACGAGTGCATGGATTCGACTAACGTCTGAAGTAATGCTGGAGGTAATTGCACCATGATCTGCAGGGCTGTCCATAAACCAGTAAGAGTAAGAGGGGTGAGATCTCTTCTGACAACATGTTGCAAGGTATACCAGATATATTCAATAATGTTCGTACTAGGGATTTTATGGCCAGCGGAAGTGTCTAAATTCAGAAGAGGGCGCCTGGATCACTCTGTAGAAATTCTGGACATGTAGGGTGTCGCATTGTCCTGTTGAAATTCCCCAAGTCCGTCGGAGCGCACAATGGACATGAATAAGTGTAGGTGATTCAAACAAGATGATTAAGTACTATCACCTATCAGAGTCATATCTAGACTATTAGGGTCCCATATCATGGCACACCGCCCAAACCATCACAGAGCCACGGCTAGCTTGAACAGTCTGTTGCATGTAGGGTCAATGGACTCATGAGGTTGTCTCCATACCGTACACGTCCATCAGCTCGATCAATTGGAAATGAGACTCGTCAGATCAGGAAACGTGTTTCCAGTCATCAACAGTCCAATGTTGGTGTTGACGGACCAAGGTGAGGAGTAAAGTTTGTGTCTTGCTGTCACAAGGGTACACGAGTAAGCCTTCGAATCTAAAGCCATATCGATGATGTTTTGTTGAATGGTTCACACGGGGACACTTGTTGAGGGCCCAGCATTAAATCTGCAGCAATTTGTGGAAGGGTTGCATGTCTGTCACCTTAAGGATTCTCTCAGTCGTCGTTGGTCCCATTCTTGCATGATCTTTTTCTGGCCGCACGATGTCGTAAATTTTGATGTTTTAAACCGGATTCCTGATATTCACGGTACACTCGTGAAATGGTCGTACGTTAAAATCCAAAATTTCATCGCTACTCAGAGATGCTATGTCCCATCTCTCGTGCGCCGACTGTAACACCACGTCAAACTCCACTTAAATCTTGATCATCTGCCATTGTAGCAGCAGTAACCTATCTAAAACTGTGCCAGACACTTCTTGTTTCATAGACTTTGCCGACCGCAGCACTGTACTCTGATTGGTTCCATCCTCTTAATTTGCATACGCATGCCTGTACCAGTTTTTTTTTTTTTTTGGCTCTTCAGTGTATACAAAGTAATATAAAAAAAAATTAAGTCAATTCCTATTGAATGGTTGAATAAAAAGTATTTTATTAACGATTGAAAATTTGACAAGAAATATACATATATAATTAATATGGGGAAGAGGTGAACTGTATATATAATAGTGAAATTTAAAAAAAAAGAACATCATTTGTCTGCATTATTGTAAAATGCACACCCGATTTGCCTAATTTGGCTGAAAAACGGTTTTCAACGCCAACTTTTTTCATTATTTTAACAGTTACAGTGTTACAACAATGGAAACGAATGTAAGTTGGCGTCGAAACCGATAATTAATGAATTAATATTTGAAAAAACTGTATTAACATCAATGTCATTCACTGGAAGTTTAAAAAATTTATTTGAACTTGATTGAATGAATGGAAGGTATTTTATTGACGATTGAAATTGAAAGATAAATATATATATAAATAATAGGAGAGAGAGTGAGAGATCTAATAGTAGGAATTGAAAAAATTACATTTAAG